>JAGDQP010005003.1:61975-81235 GCA_022664845.1 Lepisma saccharinum | reverse complement strand
TCTTGTAAAATGAGTATAGGTTTATATAATATGAAATATGTACGTAATCAATTATCATGTGGGCATAAAAAATTATGTAATCATATTACGTTTCTATTCTATGAACACGGACATAAATTCATTTCGGGACGCGTGTGAATTTATTCTAACGTCTTTGATCCTAAAGTTCCAAATGAAGTAGGCTCGTCCCCAACACCTTTTTTTAGAAATCACACAACACAAACTTCGCATGTCATTAACAAATATAGAGAATTACGACAGAGAGTAGTGGTAATTACCAAACTGAGAAAAGCGTAGTTCTAGCCAACGGGCTTGTTTCAAAAAGATTGTCGATACATGCTAAAGAAAGGCCCACTAGTGAAAGTGTATTTTAAGCAGATCTCCTGTCATATTACAAGTAGTATCCAGAAAATTAAAAAGAAATTTATAGTAGTTAACAATTACTTATGGCCCTTGTATTTCCTTCATCCTTCGTCCTCTTGAGGAGCATTTTATTAGATATTTTTTTTAATGTTTATACAAGATCTTCTCCAAGCATCGGTTAGTACTCTGCGGCCATATTTTTTTCGTTAACGTAATGAATTCTCTCGCTTCCTACCTCACGCTCAAAACGAAGACGTTAGACGCTCACAAGCTATCGCCTAAAACGTTAACGAACGGTCAGGAATACAAATCAAAGCGTCGCTAACGCTCGCACTCTGTCTAACGTAACGTCTGTTCGGGAATCGGCCCCCAGGACCGCTGAATAAAGTTTGGAGAAATTAAACCTCCTTGCCTTGCCCCTTTTCCAACTTTAAATTTTTCACTCTCTTGGTGTAGTTTATTGACAGATATGGCAGTCGAATAAATGTATCCCAGTAACTTGATGTATGCATTTTCGATGCCTTGATGTTCAAGTGATTTAAGTACTGCTGCCAAGGAAACAGAATCGAAAGCTTTATCAAAATCTATGAATCCCAGATATAGTGGAAGTTCATATTCATTAGTCCTTTCCATAACCTCATTCAATGCATATATATTATATATACTTAAGTGCCAAATACCATGGGATACCTACCTAATAACGTGTGAAACCCTCTTGCGCAAGGCGAAGGGCAGCAACTCTACGTCGAAGGTACGGACAATGGCGCTGGTAGTCCGCCGGTTGAATGTGCACTTGTGAAGCCATGATTGCCACCCACAATTCTGTGGTTGTTGCAGGTGGAGGATCCTGGGCACGAATAGCTCCTTCGATGATACCTCACATGTGCTCAATAGAATTTGTGTCCGGAGATTTAGATTTTGGTTTTCAGGTGGCTCTACTTACTTCAGGAAATTGTTCATTCAATAGTTTTTTTTATTATTATTATTTTATGCTACTTACATATTTTTAATTCTGCGATTGTTATATTATTTCCAGTGGCAAATTTATAGAAAAGAAAGTATGAAGAGATTCCAATTAACCATATAGATTAATTTATCTTGCATTTCAAGCAAATTATGCTATTTTTTATTTTAGTTTCTCTTGCAAAATTTCCTGTCATTTCCTAGACTAGGAGATTGAATGAGAATCAGAAAAGTGCAGAGCCATCCGGCGAGCCTCCTACGAAGAAGGAAATTCCCTTCCCTCCAATTTATTAACAGAGGAAATAAAGCATAAGAAGAAATATTTTAATGAAAAACTCCGTTTTTCTAATATACACTTGACAGATAAATAGATAGATAGATTTGCTTCCTCAATCTCATAAAAGTTGTTGTTGAAGTTTAAAATTTATTACAAGGAAGAATTTTTAATATCTTAGTTATAAGATCCTAACAATCTATTTTTTTATGAACGAATCCGTAAATAGAAAATCATAGAGGCATAATTGAAACTTTTTTTTTCCCTCCTCCAGCAACAAGTTGAAATGCATAAGAAGTTACTGAGAAATATTAGAGCGCAAAAAAAAAAGAGAGAAACAAGAAGCAATTGAAGAGTATTGGGAAAGAAGGGGTATGTACATGAAAGGTGATTTCTCGTAAAACTCTTTTTAAAGTCTAAAAGTCTCTCCTATGTATATCCTGGGAAATCCCGAGTGGGTCCCCGCGCACTCCTTTTGTTCTGTAAGCGTAAATAAGAACACGTAACTTTTGTTATTACTGGTAGTGTTATAGTATTGTCGGTTTTCCAGAATTAGCAATTACGACACACAAAACTTGTTATTACCAACATAAGAGCAGTGGTGAAGTTGTAATCTATATTTTAGGGCCCTAACAAATCACATGAAGGATCTTTGTAAAGTTTAATGGTAAGTGCACATACATTCATATTTTAACGTAGCATATTTACTTAATACTTCGTATCTTGAGACCTCATAAGTATCTTAAGGGCTCTTAAAAAATATTTTCTGGGGTCAACTACCATGTAGGGTTTTGTAAGTCCTAGAAATGTCTTGTGAGGCCCTACTTGTCACACCGCTCACTAACACGAGGACCCTTTCGTTGCCAGTTGGTGGGCTCTTTTTTTTAAATTCACGGGTAAGCCCTTTAGTTACCAGTTCGGTCCTGTGTATTTCATATTCTAAAAACTGCTATTATTTGTACTTTTGGATTGGAATCTTCCTAGCAGCTAGCTGTCATTATATACAGTAGTATTTGTTTCAAGTGAAAACTCGTTTGTTTTTCAATATAAAAATTATGATTTTTTTTTACAATTTCTACTCTAGGATAATATAAACTAAAAGGTGGGGTGGGGGGAGTGGCAGGCTTTAAATATCATGTTGCAATATTTATATCAATTTTAATCCATAATATTTTTAAGGTTGTACGTGTTCACGAATTTCGGGGTTAACACCCTCTATTAGCGGATGATCCGACAGAATCCCTCTCTTGTTTTCAAAATATGAATATTTCAGACATATTGGATTACAGATTAAAATACCGTAATGATATGTCTCTGACTGCTCTACCCGGAATGCATGCTAATGTTCGTGTGTTTCCGATTCCCCCTTCTCATTTGTTGTGCACCTCATCCCCCTCATGAAGTTACACTCCATTTTTGCTATTGCATTCTTTGTCATCATCATATCAATTTGACAGCTAGAAGCATCCTGTATATATCATTGAATTTTATGTAAATTCAAAGGGTCATATTAATGGAATCATGCTTATATCAGTAGAGGGAAGGAGATGGAAATACTACTTACGTAAAACTCTTGGTTGAGTAAGTTCTGTATATATAATGAGGAAGCTTAGAGCTCTAATAGTGTATAGATTCCTATCTCTCCAGGTGTTTCTGAGATCTGTCTTCGAAGAAAGACCTTTGATGTTTGTTTCAGCTTTGTTTCAGATGAACCACATTTTCTTCTTCTGCAAATATTTAGGTTTGGTGTTCTTAATCGATAATTAGCTACTGAACAGAGTTTCCATTTTCTTCAAACAAAAACCCATACCTAATGATCATGCTATATTAAGGACAACGATAATGATCGATAATCTTTGACAATAGGTAGAGTTCCAAACGTAACTCACATTTATTAAGACGAATATTACTGTGAAATCAAAATTATTATTATTTTATTATGGATTTAACTGACAACATTTAGTCTAACGCTGTCACGTCTAAGCGATGAGTTCTGTATGATCACTCTCCTGGGGCAAGACTGATGAAGGTAGTGCCTATGTCCTTTGTTGAGGAACCATCCCGGCATACGCATGGTGAAACTTAGGAAAATCCTGGAAAACCTCAATCAGGATAGCCAGCAGAGGGTCTCCAATAAATGCCCTCATTGCCAATTCAATGTAAATGGCGTTATTGAATTACATTACTGGGGTCTGGGAAGGAATTTGTGCGTTACCTGCAAAATAAGCGTACCTAGAAAGAAGAAAAAAAAACTTTATAAAGATATACTTTTCTTAAACCATTCATAAAAAAAGCAAAAAAAAATAATTTTGTTTATGCATGACTAAAAAGAAAAGCGTGGGCGCTCTCTCATATACAGTCACTTTATAAATTCTTGAATAGACGCGCCTCATCCTTTTCTTTTCATTCACGCACAAGCATTATATTTTTTTTAGTACGAATTGTTAAGAAAGGTATTTTTTGATTATTTTTTTTTGTGTTATTTCAGGGTTCATGTGACCCAAATCGTAAAGTGTTCTGCAACCAGTCAAACAATAATGCGTTGCAGACTAGTATTTATTTTAGGATAAAAAGTCCGTATGAAAAAGAAAAATTAAAATATCCTTTTAAAATATAAAAATATATGAAAGTAACAATGGAATATTGTATTGTCATCTGACTTTAAATCGCTGTTTAAAATTTCATTATTGTATGACGTCAAAAAATGAGTTAAATTAACGTTGCAAGATTTGAGGACACCACGAACCATTGTGAACGAAAGAAAAGATTGTATTCAAACAAATTCAAAGAGCTATTTACCGTAGTACACATTCGTTGCCAATATCGCGGTGTCAGTTTCAGCCCACGACGCTATAATTCGTTTTTTAATACAAAAATTATGATCTTTTTGCCCGAATTTCCAGCCATTTGTTTTGTTAAAAGAAAAGAGTTTTGTATTTACAATAGTCTTTTTTCTGCCTATTGCTCATTTAGTATGTATGCTTGACAACATTATAAATAATCTTGTAAACAATATAACTTTCATTTTGCTGCGTTTTGTTAGACAAGAGAAACGAAATTATCAAAGCGATGTTTTAGATTTTAGGAAATATTTAAAACAATACCTTTTCAAGGAACATTTACGATTTAAAAAAATCATAAAAAAAGAAATATAGTGAAGCAAAGAATGAGAACAGAGTTGAGTTCGTTTAGGTCCAACCTGGAAAATACACAGAAAATCTGACACCAGAGTTCATTAATTTGTTTGATTTGAATTGAACTAGAATACTGTGTCATTTTGGTATCTTTGACTGGACCGCGATACGGGAAAGAAAAGGGTAGGGACGTAGTCGACCAGGGTCTAAATTGAGTATACCATCGTGGTAAGACTGAGGAGAACTTCTGGTGGGATAGTTATCCACTGGTATCGAACTTAGGATCTCCCGAATGCTTAAGCAACGCTCTACGAACAGAGCTATTATCGCTAGCTGTTCATTTATCTGCGATTGAATAGATACACAGAGAAGTTGACAACAGAGTTGAGTTCGTTTAGCTAAGGTTAGAAAAATTTACAAAGAAACTGAGACGAGAATGAAATTGTATTAAAAGATCCTTAAATATATTCGTGCCACAATGTGATAGGGGGAAGAACGAGAATGTACAAAGTCGACCAGGGCTCAATTTTTAAGGTATCATTCCGTCGTCAGCCAGGCGTAACTAAGAAGAAACCTCAATTAGCATGTCCTTACGCTGACGCAAATACAGGACCTTCCTAATGCGAAATGATTGTTCTACTAACCGAGCAACGATCGCTCAGTATAGCAGCGTTAAGTTCGTTTAGCTGCGACAAGAAATTTGCAGAAAAAAAAATTAATAGCAGGATAGAGCTATTTTTGCTTATTAGAAATGCAACGCTTTTACATTTAGTTCGCTATGATTCACGGATAGCAGAACTGATAGCTATTTCAATTTCTTATTGCATTTTGGCAGTTGTTTTAGTAAAGTTGAGGTTGTTTACAACGATTGTTTCAAGGGCATATTTTAAAGAATATTACGATTAATGTGTAGATATTATAATACGGCAAACTGCTTTTTTTTGGTAGCTAATTTTAGGATTGCCGTCAGTGGTTCTTATACGTGTTTTAAGAGTTTCAAAAGGCATGTCTGACATATTACTAATAAAACTCCTTTCAGATATAAGTAAATAAAAAACTATAGGAAAGTGGGGGAATTGTGCGTGGGGAGAAGCTTGCGCACCACGTTTCCAACGGCACGAGCTATAGAATGAGCTTTCGATTTGTGCTTCAACCTAGCGGTCGTCTCAGAAACTACTATCGCATTGGGTTTTACGCGCTAGTTATATTGTGTTGTGTTATGACGGGTGGATGTTTGTTTTCCTGCCCTTTATTGTTATTTTGAACTTAACGAAAATAAGGAGGTATGTCTTAAATGTTAACTCTACTGTTTTGAATTATACTTGATTCGATAGTGCATAATTATGTCTATACACAGGTCTACTTGTTATCAGATTCATTTTCTAATTATATTTTTTTTTAGAAAGTAATATTTCTGTAAGGTTGGTGTGGGGCAATGGTGTGCTTCGAAGGAAGGGTGCGCACAATTTCCCCGTATATGTGATTAAATGCGCACAACTTCCCCAAACGGCATTAAAGGTAAAACAAGTATTAATATCCAGGTTTTATTTTTTCACAGATGCCCAGAAATTACAAACAGAAACACTGAGAAGAACTCGTACTCTCAGGATAGTCTGAAAAACGCTCTGGACGCTATCAAAAATGAAGGAAGAAAATAAGAGAAGTAGGCAGATACGGATGTGCCTACTCCAACACGGATTGGAAGAAAGTCAACGTTTTCTTCTGAAGTGGAAACTGAATTGAAGGATTATGTTCTAACGCTGGCAAAGTTTAAGTTATTCTAGAGGCTAACTCCGAAAGAATTGAAATAAATAGCATTTAGATATGCAGAAGATCACGAAATTGCACATTCTTTCAATAGGGAACAGACTATAGCAGGCAAAGACAGGCAGGCTGTACGGATGTTTGAAACGAAATCCCGATATAACTCTGCAACAACTTGGAGGAACAAGCTTAAATAGGACTACTGCATTAAATGAATAAGAAACGAAGCTATTTTTATCAAATCTTCAAAAAGTTATGGATGAATTTAAATTTGAGCCTAGGTCAAGGGCGATTTCTGTGTAACTTTGGAGTGACCCATTCAGATATGTTTTGTTGCCAGATAAGGGTCTAAGAAGGCACATGTGATGATCTTAATACAAATTCAATTCAGATTTTGCACCCCCAAAAAACACGTATCATAGTATAGTCATACGTACAGTCATTATGAAGGTATCCCCAGCTAGCATCTTTTATGAAGGCATCTATTAGTAGAAAGTAAACTTAGGAAATAACATAAACTAATGTTAGTCTATGCAGAGGAGTTACTCAGCTTTTCCAAATGTGGAACTCTTTCTGTCCGACTCACCCTTCCGCCACGCTCCTGCTTTATTGAACAAATATTGTTTTTCTTCTTTTAATTCTCGATTCGACAGGCGTTGTACAAGAAGCTTCTATCTCACCTACAGTGAGAAAAAAAATATTTAGACAAGTTCAACAAAGAGGAAAATAGACTGTATCACACGCGAAACGCGGCCCATTTCAAAACCTCTTGCCCTTCTATGATAATTTGAATAACTTAGATAGAATGCTATAGAAATAACTACTACTCGATACATCCGATACAGGCAACGAAAGAGTAACAACTACGTAAATTCATCGCACAAAATGTATTTGGACAATCTCATACTACTCTCGAAAAAAATGTTTTAGGTATCCTTTTTGTGTACAAGAAGTTTCTGTGTGGTGTATTGAAGCAATGAACACCGTGTCAGGCATAAAGAAGCAGCATGGGGTACAAAGTGAGTTGAACAACATTGGAACTACTCATCTTAATTTCAAATTACGTGCGGAAGTTAAAAGGTACTGAGACATAACCAAAGCCATGCTCTACCCTTAGATACATCATAAAGAAAAATAAAACGGAACAATTATTGGGGATTCGTTCTGGTCAACTAAGGAAACCAATTGCCCGGAATGAAACCTACATTCTTCAGTCTGTGAACAAAACTCAAAGAATTAGTTATAAAGATTTGGCTACTTCACTTGTCTAGGATATGCAAGTTAATGTTACAGATGTGTAGATGTGAACGAAAAAAAAGTGGGTTTCAGAAGATGTGTAGCCAGAAACAAAACATATATATCAGAAGAAGTTCTAATTTTTCAAGAAGTATCAATATTAGTGCCTCTAATTTTGGAAAAAGTGTTTTTTTTCTCCCCCTAGGATGAGGCGAAGATAAACTTGTATTGTAGTGATGGACTTGTGGCGAAAGAAGAATGAAGCTTTCAGAAAGCAGAACATTGCTTCAATTGGTAAAAATGTTGGAGGGTCTGTTATGATTTGGAGTTGTGTAATTACTAATGGAGTGGCCAGTATTCATACTCTGGATACACATCTTCTGAATCCCCATTTTTTTTTTCAATGAATTTTGGATTGTTTGTGGTGTAACATTAACTTGAATATCCTAGGCTAGTGAAGTAGCCAAATCTTTAGCACTAATTCTTTGAGTTTGTTCACAGAATGAAGAATGTAAGTTTCATTCCGGACAGTTAGTCTTCTTGGTTGGGCAGAACGGATTCTATTCCGCAATAATTGCTCTGTTTTATGTTTCTTTATGACGTATCCAGCGGTAAAGCATGGCTTTCCAACAAGCTTGGCTTGCCTGACGCGGTGTGACTTGCTTCAAAACACTACGTAGACTTACTCTTGTACACAAAAGGATACCTAGAACATTTCTTTCGAGAGTACTATGGGGTTGTCCAAATACCTTTTTGCGATGAATTTACGAAGTTGTCACTCTTTCGTTGCCTGTTACTTTACAGGTGTATCGACTATCGAGTGATAGTTAGTTCTTTAGTATTCTATCTAAGACATCCAAATTGTCATAAAAGGGCAAACGATTTCGAAATGATCCATGTTTTACGTGTCGTACAGTCTGTTCTTCCTCTTTGTCCAAATAGTTCTTTTACCCGCTGTATATAGTTTCCTTATTTATATGTTGTATTAGAAACACAAAATTACGGTATTACGGTAAACAGTAATTGCATCTAAACAGCATTTTGAAGGATATATTTCCTAGTGGAAGTCTACTCCTACTTTTGTGTGAGGTTTTTCCTGTCGCTAATTTTTCTTGTATATTTTTCATTTTCTTAAATTATGTTTATATATGACAAAATCATGATGAATGATCCTTAAATGACAGAAAATGACGTATCCGTTGTTTTCTTTTTTTTCTGTTTTTACTAAATGGTCTTTATCGATTTTATGCACGAAACTCCAGAAATAGCACAAGCTCTGAAGCAATTAACTCCTTTAGCCAGAGGAGGTATATTATACGTGATGTAATTTATGTAAGTACTGTAGTACACAAGTTTCAGGGGGGGATTTGTCAATGAAATAGATTTTCCAAAGGGAGATAAGATTAGTAGAAGGGGAAAACGAATGACCATGTACTGTAGAAATAGGAGAATAGACTTCACCTGGGGGTCCACTTTAAACTTAGGGGATCCTGGCCCCCAAAGCCCCCGGGATCGGCGGCGCCCTTGTTGGCAAATCTACAACATGGATGAGACAGATATGACGATCGTCCCAAAGAAGTGCCCAAAAATCTACGTTGCGAAAGGTATGGAGAGGATTGATCCTGTTACTTCAGCACAAAAAAAAAGGGCGCACAGTAACTGGTGCTTTTGCTGTCAACACTGCTGGATCTCATGTTCCTCGAATGCTTATTTATCAGCGGAAACGGATGACACCTCAATTGCAAAGGAATATTCCTATCGGGTGTTCCTATAAGTGTTCGAAAAATGGTTGAACAAACGCAGAATTATTCAAGGAGTGGCTACTTAATTTCCAGAAATATGCAAAACCCACTGCAAGTACCATGCAAGGCACATTTCAAGTGAGAGTTATGAATTCTGCAGGAATAAACATCCTCTGCCAACTCACACATCGCACAGTTTGCAGCCCCTCTACGTAACATTTTTCAGTCCATTGAAAAAAATGTATTGTACAGGGAATGATTAAACATAATCATTTAGTTGTATTTTCAACAGTCGGTATCGAAACTGTTTTCAGATTTTATGAACTAATTTATTTATTACATATTGTTAGTTCTTCATTATACTTTTTAAGAATTTTATTTATGCCCTTTAAACATCTAAGGCTCAGGTCGGGATTGGGGAGGGGAAAAGATTCGGGAAAGTGTCATCCAGGGCCTATGTTAAAGGTACCATCCCGGTATTTTCCTGTTGTGACAGGAAAAGCCCTGGAAAACCCTCAGTCAGGATGGTCGGTCGCTGGGGTCGAACCCACGACCTCCCGAATGCTACACCAACGCAGTACCACTGAGTTACGACTGTTCGGTACAGTTTTTAAGATTTCTATTATTTAAATATTATTGAGTTCGCGGATTTTAATATGATTTCATTTATTTATTATGAAATGTAGGTACAAGACGTTTCTCATTGTTGTAAGTGGTTTGACCAAATGTCCCTGGTAAGTTGAAGTGATTGTGATTTTCCATTACCTTCCAGAGGATGATGATTATGTTCATGCTCAAAGTGTTCTGTGGCAATGTTGTAAACTTCTCATTTCACATTATAGTCGTCTGAGAAACAAAACTAACTTTTCTAGCCACGCGCGACTCTGGAGACATTCAAGTTCTTTTAACCTCATCAAAGAAATATCATCTTGTCATTCTCACCAGGTGGTATGATCTACTCTCTTACAGTTGCACACCAATAAGATACAGAAAGAAACATCGAACCAAAGAGCCGTAGTTTCTCTTGTATTTAATAGTAATAATAATAATAGGGTTCTGCCAGTAGAATAGAGGTTCCTGGGCTTGATTTTCGGCGTAGACCCAGCGTCGTGATGCGAATTTCGCCGATCTCAGGACCCGGGCATTCTATTGTTCATGGGCCAAGAGAGGATTCCAGTGCATTGAGGGTCCAATTGGTCGTGCTGGATGGTGGGTCGCGGCTCAAGAGTGGGTCACTATGTACGGTGGTTCAAGATTGAATCACGGTGTATCGTGGGTTAAGAAAGCGCTAGGAGATGGTGGTCACGGTGGGTCAGTGTGGGTTGTGGGTCATCTATTATTTGACCCACGCCGTTTCTGCACACGAGACATTGGCTCTGAGTGTTAAAATAGGGTATCGATCATATTATGTTTGATAATAATACCCCCACCCCGCGGGTGAAAGTGCGGACAAGGAAAACGGCCCCTGCTGGATGACTCACAGGAGAAATCGAGACACCTCTCTTTTAGACGAAGATTATAGAAAATAGTGTAGACGAACGAAACGTACATCCTTCATAAGTTTTCAACGAGTAAGAAACCGTGAGCTAGACTTCTACGATAATCGCAACGGGGTTGGTTACACTGCTAAGCAGAGGGTACTTTCCCGCGGAATCTCATAGCATGAGGGAAGAAGGGTTGGAGAACCACTTAGAAACCTTCGAGAGAAAAGTTGGTTTAGCTTTTGAGACTACTATAAAAAAAATATTGCAATGCATAGTGCAAAATATTACACTTAATCTCACCAAAATCTTATATACTCCCAAGGTTTCCGGTATACAGACAGTATTTTGACCGCTAAGCTACCAACATTGCTTGGATGTATTTTTAATTGGAAGTCTTGGTCATTTGTTTGACTATCCATTGCCAGTGGATGTCAAGAGCAAAATTCGACTTCTGTTAATAAGTGAAAATTTTGACGATATTTCGCTCTCAAGTGATAGTTGTGTGCAAGAAGATGCTGAAGGTGAATATTTTCTAACTCGTCCTCTCTTTGACGGTGTATTCAAAAAGGCATTGGCAGCTTGTGAGGAAGAGAACTACGAAAGAAACTCGTGGGTTCACGTACGGTGATCATATTTTCTCAGTCAAAATTCAAAATAGGACTTTCCAGATTCTAATGATACCCCCCACCCACCCAAGGGCGTCGCAGGAATTTTCCAAGGGGCCAATATTAAAAGAATACTATAACAGAAATTTCTAATCAAAATCTAAAAGATAAAGAAAAATCTCAATATGATCCCGGAAAAACTAAATATGAAATTATTATTAGGAATATGCAAAGCAATTTTATGGATCCAATCAAATTTCACAAGGAAATAACTACTAAATTACCTGAGATTGAACTAACAGCTTTCCCCATAGAAAGCAATGCTGCCATCAGATTACATTTTAAAGTTATTAGCAACATGAAGAAATTTGAGCAAACGTTTCCACCTACAACTTTTCGCAAGAATACTGAAATGAATTCCTTTATTAAAGACATAAAGGAACAAAATCCTATAAAGACAACCACCTCCTTCTCCGGTGTAATAAGGGGAATACCAATCTCCACAGATACAGAAGAGTTAAAGAAACACTTGAAAGAACGCTTCCCTATTACAAATTTGATCAGAATTAGAGGAGAGAAGGGTCCATTGCCACTTAAACGTTTTTTCACTAAGGAACCCTCATTAGTCAGCGAATTAATTACAAACGGAATTTCAATTAGTTTCTTCAGATATAAGATAGAGGCCTCTAAAACAGAAGCCAGCCCCTCACCCTGCTATAGATGTTTTCAATATCACGAACATAAAAACTGCACAAATGAAGAAGTTTGCTTCAAATGTGGGGGAAAACATCTCCATACTCTATGCAAAGTGGCCCCCATCCTCAGATTTTGTGCGACTTGTAAAAAGACTGGGCATAGAACAGGAAGTTCTCACTGTCCAAAGAAACCAAAACAAGCTAAAAACAGCGACAACAATACTAATAAGATATTCAGATCCGGAAAAAATGCCAATGAGGAAGCAAACGAGACGGTATTTAACAACAAGACAGGACAATATGTGACAACTAGTATCCCAAAAGACCAGGAAATGTTAAATAAGGCCTTACATACACTTTCAAATAACATCACCAAATGGACGTCTTCTGTTCTGACAGTGGTCTTGCCTGAAAAAGCTAAAGAACAACTTAATTCAGCACTAAACTTAGCTGCCGAAGAACATCTTCAATGTCACTTAAATATTCTAAGATCCACTGATGGACACATTTTTGTGGGAAATGAATCCTTTCACAAAAAAACTAAAGTCAATTTGAAATAACTTCAAATGTTTTAACAAAAGAAAACAATAAACAATCACTTACAAATTACCATTTCAAAGTGCACTTATATTTTTTACTTCTAACTTTCATGCTTCGCCACGGAAAATCTACGAATAAATATAAATAAACAAATATAAATTTCATCAACAAATTACAATCAACCAAAAACTGGTGTTATAGACAGTGAGCGCCTAAAGTGTATAAAAAGTGATCACGAACAAGAAGCAACACATTATATTCATACAAATGAATTAGAAAAATGTTTAATAAATTCTAAAAGCCCTACAATCACATCCTATAAATCCATTATCTCCTTATCTATTCCATACAAAACATAATCATAATCAAATGAATAACTTGACTGACACTTTTAATTAATTAATAATAGATTTAAGTAACTTCCGTTTTTAATGATCACTAAATAAACATAAATCAAATCTTTGCTGGAGGCTGGTTTCCGGGAGGCTTGCTTGGTGGGTGCCATGTGGTGCTGGTGCAGGGTCTGATTCTATTATTCTAACCAATAAATCAAACACCAAAACAATTAAACAAATTTCTCTAAGGACGAAAGTGGCCCAAGAGGCCACAAGTCCAGCCTTCGTGGCCCTGCGGGCCCTATGGCAATTTTACATGTTAGCGAGCGAGTTTTTTGAAAGCGAGAGACAGACAGGCAGACTTCTTTTTTTATTGATTTTCTAGAGGAACTGCTTCAACTTCATAAAACAGAGTACGTTCACAAGAAATAAAAGTTACATAATGGTACAATAATAGCATTCGTGCTTTTACTTTCGATGTTTTCACATATTTTGTATGGTGGATATAAATAGGCGTATTTGTGATTACATATATCGAAATGAATACAGTTCAGGAAATGTAACGGGAGAATCTCAAATAGCTTCTTATGGAATGCATGCAGTGAGAAGCATAAAAACATACACGAAATATCGTCACCCCCATTACAAAGTAACGTATCTCAAAATTTTGGCAGTTTTGAGTCAGAATCGTCAAAAATGAATGACATTTTGTGTATATTTTCTTGTATATTATCTCTCGACGTATCTCAATGATAAGCCGTTCAAAGATATTAACAAGAATAGGGTACAAGAACATTAATAAGGACATAAAAGTACTTTTCTTTAAATCGCTCTGCTGAAATGTTTGAAATAATGAGATACGTCACTTTGTGATGGCGTGATGATATATGAAAATAGTATGGGGTATAAAATCTGAAATACAGGGGGGGCAAGTGCTCCCCTTGCTCCTCCCTGACGACGCCCTTGCCCCCACTTCTTCTTTGTGGGTTGTGTGAGCGCCAACCCAAGGAAATAAAATAATTAAAGTCATAAATTTAGCTTAAAAGTTGTGTTTGGTCAAAAACTACTTCGATTTTGAAAATAAAAATACATTAGCTTTAAAACTTTAAAATTTCCTACATTATTAGTGTTGAGCTGTTACAATAGCTTTTAGTTATTATAACTAAGCTGTTATTAATTAGTATGATCACATTGCTTTTAACTGGGAACACTCAGTAATGCAATTGTAAAATTTTATGAAATTCGAGACATTTTAATATTTTTTTCGGGACATCGGGATAGAATCCTCAGATTCAGAATTGTTCTGAAAATTTCGGGACGTATGGTCATTGGTCACCGTAGTTCACAATGCTAGTGCGACTGAAATATTAATCCCGCATCAAATAATGATCTGCCTTCAGAAGACCTAAAATATCTTGTTAATTTAAGTGTAAGAAATACAACTTAAATTTGCCAGGAAAAAAACTTTGCAAGGTTTGTCATCTAAATTGAAGACCTGAATTACAAACCATCCCAAGTCCACCGGAGTATATTTTCAGGAGGAACAAAAACAGTCCAAGGACTTACGATGTTATTCTACTCAGCCGAAATTATTTTGAATTAAAAAAAAAATAGTTTGGTGTTAGGATGTAATATTATGCAAGTGAATAGCCCTTGAAACATAGATGTCAGTGAATATAATAATGAAGATACGCGAAAAGTGGACTTGGGATGTTTTGGCCTGGATACAAGTGCTGTCACAACTGATGTATTTCCATTTAATTGTGTTCGAATTTGTCTATATCTATATGTTATATGCTAATTTGTTTTTGCAATTACTTTTAGTTTGTGAGCATCCACCCCCAAGAAATTTGAAAGCAAAAAGAAAAACAGCTGCATAGAAATTAAGGGATACAAAACTAGTGTGTAGATAAATGTTTTGTCGCATAAGCTTTGAAGTAAGCTTATATACTTCTTGTTTTTCTTATGGGTATTTTGTGCCAGTAAATTATAAATAAATTACTGTACACTGCTTACCAATATTTTGTGACTCCACGATCTTCTCTTCCGCGACTACTCTCTACTCAATCTGCTCCATCATAGTGACGTCATAGACAACAGCGAATGGCCGCGCTACTTCCCTTACAGCGCAACCTTAGTACTGGAATAACTAACCATGTCATTGCCCTACCCTTACGTATGATTACTCAATAAGTTGAGGAATTGTGCCCAAGCGTAGGTTTGCATTAGACGTTGCACTCCTCGCGTACACACGGTTTTCTTTCAATTTTAATTCTTTCATTTAATAGGAGGAGGTATGAAAAAGTGCTGACCTAAAAATCATAATTTCTCAATGCAAGCCACATTAACTCATTATAACGATATTGTGATCGTTAACAAATAACCTACACTGCGTAATGCAGCTGCACTTAACTGGTATTATTTAGTATACCAGGTAAGTGCCATGACCCTATCTACTAACTAGACCTGGCCGACTAGCTTCCAACATTCTCTCCCCTACCCTATCCCGGCAGCCTGAGATGCCTAAAGGTCATAAAATAAATTTAAAGCAAAGCTAAACACTTAGGAATACACTATAGGCACAGAACAGCGTCACGTCCCTCATTGTTTATTGTCGAAATAAGTCCCCGGACCGATGGAAGACGTGATTCTAGAAAAGAAAGAAGGTACACGTTTGGATGGAATGCGAATTTCAGTGGTTTTGTAGTTTATCATTGATATCCATCAATAAGCATACACATAACTTTGTGAATAATTAATTCCACTGAGGTATTTCAAACCTCAAATTGATTTATTCATTGTGACAGTGGTATAAAGTGTTTCCAACAAAGTTTCTAATTACATATAACTGTTCTTAGCTATAAAATATTGGAAAATGTTTTTAAAATATGAATTTAAAAAACGCACATTAAAATTCTGCTTTACTTTAAAACGCTAACTCAATAGCTCCGAAACTTCTCTTTTTCTTTTCAAAATAACTGTAAAAATTAATATGAAAATAGTTTTACAATTAGTACGAAAGTTTACTCTTTATATATTAAAATAATTTTAAAATATTAATTAAAATGTATTATAAAGCACACTCCCTAATTTGAACTAAACGTTTAATATACTTTTGTTTTTGTTTTATTTGTGGTCTTTAGGCATCTAAGGCTCAGGCCTGGATAGGGGAGGAGAAATGATACGGGGAGGTGTCAGCCTGAAGGTGCCATCCTGGCATTCGCCTAATGTGACTGAGGAAAAGCTCTGGAAAAACTTTAGGCAGGATGGTTGGCTGCTGGGAATACACTTTTGGTATTTCTGACTGCTACATCCTGCTTATATAAGAGATATCTTAGAAAATACGAAACATTTAAATTTTAAAATTTGTCTTTATCAACCGCCTATAGGAAACCTTAAAGTTTATTAAGAATTGATCGCACTTGGCTCTTCCAGACTCGAAATCAATCTAACAAGTAAAGTACCCGAAGTGAGGACTCGAGTTGCTCATCAAGTCCTTAAATTGAAGCTAGTGACGAGTATAGTACACCTGTGAAACCCTAGCTGCAGAGCTCCAGAAATAAAAAGGTTATGGCGGGTCAAAGTTCAAAGAGAAAGCGAATTGTATTGAAATAAGTCACAACGAAAGGCAGAACAAAAGTCAGAAGGACATGATTTTGAGTTGAAATGCGATTCATGTGAAGGAAAGAGGCACGTACAAAGTACTACACATTGATACAATCAATATGTAAGTCGTCAATGAAGGCGTGTGATAAGCAGATACTTTGCTCACAATGAGCACACTTGACAAAAGAGATGTTCTCACATGAGGTCTTGTAACACTCGTCACGTATATTAGAATCAAAACAATAATCCAATGGAGAAATCCAGGGCTCGGGCTCCTCATCCAAGTAGCCGCTTTTGTAAAACGCAAACCTGATCATGTTGCGAAATCGTGAGGCGCTGAATTGGAAAAGAGTGAAGGACTGCATTCGTAAAATGTTATCCCGATGCCAGAGATTAATTTCCGAGGAAGCGCTAACTGTGTCAGTGATGAACCTGATAAATGATTTATATGGGCGGAAGAAGTAAACATCAACTGGTTGGATGAAACCAGTGCAACCACTAGGAATTAAACGTTTGAACAGTGTTATATGATTAGGGCATAATTCATTTGATACGTTATCATCCTTATTTGCACTCCATGAATCCAGCAAAAGCAAGACTTTATCACGATCGGCAGACAGGCTATTCCAGAATACAGAATAAAACTCTTTTAAATCACTTTTGTTCATGTTTGCAGTCTTTCCTGGATGGGACACTATGTTGTCGGGATCTTTTTGCTTATTTCCTGGAAATTGACCACTGGATTCGGATACAAGAACGTACATCGGACACAATATTTCACCATCCATGGAAATAACCGGCATGATCATATATGAATGAGTAGTAGCACTGATTGATCCAAATGCACCTCTTACAACCACCGTACCTTTAGTCCTATAAGTCCTGTATGCATGGAGTTGCTTGTCAAATCGACTTTGATCAGCATTGAATACTTGACGAGGATTCAGGTCTTCTAGTAATATAAGTTCTTTCATGGATGTAATAAATGTCGTAGATAAGTGATTTAATTCAGCCTCTTTTGATTTCCACGTTTTGCTAACCCTATGCGTGATAGAACGACGGACGATATTGTTTCTCTTCTTAAAATTAGACAGCCAGTGCCGAGATGCCTTGAATTGTAGAGTATTATCCGGATCTAGCTCTTTACTTATCTGAAGAGCCCAAAAGCGAAGAGTTCTGTCGTGTATAATTGCACATCTCTCGACCATTTCTTTGAATTTATCGTGAACTGCTGCATTAAGTTTCTTATAACTGGGTTTTTGCCTTTTTTTCTCATATTCATACAGGATGTTTTTCGATTGAATTAATCTATACTGTGACTTGACAGATGAAAATTTCCTTCGTTTCTTTTCTTTTCTGGGTTCTCATTGTGTGTCCAACACATGTAAGCTGCTTCTTTATAATCATCGTCCACGATGTGCTTTTGTTTCTTTGGCGAAGGCTGATATTCTTCACCTGAAGAAGCTACAGGTGTCGGAGACTCTTGATGTGTTTGAGAACCTTGCGATGTACTTGGCATTTCCTCATCAAAGACGTCATCACCGTAGTCTCCATCATCGCTTTCATCGCTGTCACCAGCAAATCCAAGAGTTCTAACTTCTTCTATGATTTCCATCTTGTCCTCAAGTATCTCCACTATTTGTTTGTACAATGAATCTTCATACCTATTCATTATCCTATTAACAAATCCATATTTCTCATACAGAGCATGAACGATAGCACCTGCTTCCATTTTCTGGAACGAAAAGAAAAAATAACTTTTATTGACATCAATAACAGGAGCAAACATGCACAAGGACATTCATACACGAATAAAAGAAAGCGGGATATCAGGCAGAGAGAGGGGTATCATTCTACACATTACATTAATTGGGAGCAACGTACGACGTATTACCATCGGGATAATCAGCAAAACATGGACATTACAAGGAGGTAAATTCGCTTTCTATTTGAACTTTGACCCGCCATAACCTTGTTATTACTGGAGCTCTGCAGCTAGGATTTCACAGGTGTACTATACTAGTCACTAGGTTCCATTTAAGGTATCACTTGATGAGCAACTCGAGTCCTCACTTCGGGTACTTTACTTGTAAGTATTATGACAGTAATTAAATGGCACTAGTGAGCTTCCAACGGTATGACCTACAACTATTGGTAAAGTGGACTTCGAACCACTCCGTTTAATGGACCCGGCGAGAATCGAACGTGTAAACAAGTGCATAGAGAACAAGCGCTCTAACTTCTCAGTCGCCTTGAGATCCCCTGATTGGTATATCACATTAACTCCTTCCATTTCTAAGAACAATAATTCAGTTTCAAGAAGCCACCTCTATCAGGTTCAAGATGTCTGTCGTTTTAAAGGTTCAAATTATAAATTAAGGGTACAGAGAAAGAAGGGAGACTGCACTTAATATAAAATACACATTCATCCTAGGGAATATAGAAACTTATTTGGTGAAACTGAATTCAATAGTTTTCAACAGTAGAAAATTACTTTACTCAAATAAGGTTCTTATATC
>JAGDQP010005003.1:7854-61097 GCA_022664845.1 Lepisma saccharinum | reverse complement strand
AGAAAGAAAGAAAGAAAGAAAGAAAGAAAGAAAGAAAGAAAGAAAGAAAGAAAGAAAGAAAGAAAGAAAGAAAGAAAGAAAGAAAATGTCATTTACTGAGTTATTAAACTAAATAATATTATTTAAGCTAAATTTCTCACCTTTTATACCTTTATAGCGTCTCAACACTAGATTCAATCACGTTTAAATCTGTGTCACTGCCATGGAAGAAGCAATGTGGAAGTATCCGCCAGGACCTACATTTAAGTACCATAACGACATTCACCTGGTATGAATGAGAAAAAGCACTGGTAAGTTTCAGCCAGGATGGATGGAGCGAGCAAGAGTCGAATCCATGACGACTCTGCTCGCTCGAAATCGGCGATCATCAATGTAGCTATATATAGAGAGAGAGACAGAGAGAACGACACTTGTTGCTCCCTCTCGTCATCCATATGGAACATGCTGTTGACCTCATCGTACGTAGATCGATGCAAACTGTTGCTTTATGTACTTCGCTTTTAGTGTATCGTGTTCATTTGTAGCGCTTGGCACACTCGCTCATTCTATTATTTCCAATTGCAGACTCGTATTCCATATGGATGATGCAGGACAAGAGCCAACAACCTCTCTAAGCCCATCTCTCTCATCTCCTCTATTTGTCCACTTTGATTACTCTCTCAATCCTTTACAATTTCATTCTTTTTCTCTTTCGGAAGACGAGGATGCTTAACTGCCCATGTGAAAATTTTAGATGCAATTTCATTGAGATACATGTAACTTATATACATCAACATCCTCTGTCCTAATGTGTTCATTCATTGGAACTATCGTCTGGATTGATGAGTGAGTGTTGAAAAAGCATGTTTAAGGTGTGTGACCTTTCTCACTTCATTATAGCAGCTACCACGACTGTAATTCCAGTGGGTTTCTGGGCGGTGAGGTTTGGATGAACCTTTTTCATGGAATGCAGACAAGCCTACAATAAAAGGGAGAAAGAGAGAGAGAGAGAGAGAGAGAGAGAGAGAGAAGGAGAATGTGAACGAATGGAAAATGGAAGACGGCGACTGACGGAATCCTTGGACTGCAATAGCAAAAGCTTTTGCCATGGAATGTGCCCTCCAGGTTTTTATTGATTACCATGGCCAAAGGAGAAACCGTACGTCCGTGCATGCGTGCTTCTGTTAAGATCCTTTTTTGGTGTGTATATATATATATACTTAAATGGACGTCAGCGGTTTGGCAATGTATGGTGGAAATGCCTTTTAAAAATCGTTATCGCGCTAAAACAGAAATTGCAATAAATTCGTAATTATATACGCATGTTTAGCTCAGAAAGACTTTTGTCTTCACTCATCCAAGATAAACAGATTTGAGTATTTCTCTCTCTCTCTCTCTCTTTCTCTCTCTCTCTCTATTTATATATATATATATATACAGTATATATATATACAGTATATATATATATATAGAGAGAGAGAGAGAGAGAGAGGGAGAGAGAGAGGAAGTCCCAGTCATATACGCGCAAAAATTTCGGGAGACGATTTGTCACGAAAATAAGAATAACTTGGAGCCGAATCCATTCATTTGTCTTCCTGTCCCTCCTAATTATTCCTATCATGCATCTCCATTGCTCTTTGTGTGACTCTTAATCTTTGAGTCGTTTGCACAAACAAAGGTAGAAGATATAATCAAGACTGCGAAGAAGATGAAGTGGAGATGTTCCGGTCACATAGCTAGTCGAACAGACGAAAGATGGACAACAAATGTACTACATTGGATTCCCAGAGAAAAGAAACGACCGAGACGACGTCCAAATTCAAGATAGGTAGATGAAGAAATCAAACGTTTTTCAGGAGCTACATGGGTGTGGATAGCCGCAGACCGACATATGGGGAAAGAAAAGGGGGAGGCCATCATGCAGCAGTGGATAGAAAATAGCTGAATATGATTATATATATTTCTCTTACTCTTTCTTTCCTTCTCTTTCTCTTTCGTCCTTTCTTTTTGTCTCTTTCTCCTTTATTTTTTATTTCTCACTTATTTCCTTTCACCCTCTCTTTCTTTATCTTTCGTGGTCTTTCTGTTTCTCTTTATTTTTCTCAATTTCTTTCTCTCTTACTATCTTTCTACTCTTACTGTCTTTCTCCCTTTCTTTCTTGCTTTGTACCTTTCGTTCATTTTTCTCTCTTTCTCTTACTCTCTCTCTCTCCCTCTCCCTCTTTCAGTATAATATAGCCTTCGCTGTTCACTGAAAAAAGCAAATAAGAGCGGAGCAAAAGATTTATTGGCTAATCGTTCTTTAGAGCAGTAGTAAACCCATAAAATTGTGGTGCGCACAGTAAATCCGGAGAAATTTATGCACAATTATAGGAGCTTCATACGTCACTAAATCACTACCGTACTATAGAGAGAAACCTCAGCTTCTCTGCAACTATTTTAGCGTGAGGCTAGCCTCATAAGTAGCCATTGAAAAAACAAAATTCTGTACATATTTATATTTTGTTTTAAAAAGTAAAGTTTTTAGCAGAATAATGCTTTTCAATTAAGAAAACTGATCGGAGAGTAAAGCGTACCTAACGATTGGTATACTTCACCTTCATTGCTTTACTTTCGCAAGTTCACCATATTAAATAGTATAAAATATTTTTGCAATACATAAATTTTACAGTAAGTTGGTAACACTGATAACTGGAGTACTTTAAGGGTGGGAACCTCCATGGGCATATTTGTAGGATATATTAATGACGAGTGTTCGTGCTCATAGGTTGCATGCTTTAATAGCCATTCCGTAAGTAGCATGATCCAGCTAGATGCAGTTAGTTCCTCTTATTTTCACCGGGGAGCAAGATGTTAATAAATAGCAGTGTCACTTACCGTTAGCTAGCATAAGTTCGTTCTCTGAACAAACGGAAAATGGCGGATACGCAAGATCACAAGCAGATAAGCATCCGATATTTTCTTTAGTTATAAATACTAAGGTATCCGTGCTGCTCCGCAGCCTTGGCAAATAAAGAAAATAAACACATAAAAATGACAAGTAAAGAAGTATTGAAAATGAAGAATGTTTTAAAATAAAGGACAAACACAGAAGAGAAAATAAGATGATAAAATAGTACAGGTAATTATTAATAGAACAAACAAATATAGAACAAAGACAATAGAAGATCCTTTTTTTAAATTTTAGGATATATATTTATATATATATAATAATACACAGCCATATTCAATCCACTAGTGGATGAGGCCTCTCTCGGAGGGAGGAGATGGTCTACTGCTCCCACGCTGACCAGACGTGTTGGGAGAGGAGAGCTGAAGCCCTCAACTGGGATCGCTACCTCTTTATTCAGGTAGCTCCCCAATTGGCCTCACGACGCTGGGTGGACGCCGCACAGGCAACACCATCTGAAGTGCTGAAACGGTCAACCATCCAAACACTGACCAGACCCAGAGCTGCTTGACTTCGGTGATCTTACGGGAACCGGTAGACCAGCTCGGCTAGTGCGTTGCAAAATATATATATATTTTGGCTGCTCGTGTCTAAACTGTGAAAAAAATCAATGGAATATTGTATAAGTTCAGTTCCATCTTAACTAATAAAAAGCATTTACTCTGAAGTGGGTGGGTTCTTGATCTAGGAAGCCGATCAGAATCTTTTAATTTATTTAATTACAATGATAATTTTTGCGCGCTAAAACAACTACTCCCGAGAAACTGGAAGTATGTGCTGGTCATGTAATATCCTTTCCGTGTCACTGATTATATTAGTTTCAGAGATGACAGATAGTGGCAAATCAATAAATAGTCACTTCTGAAAATTCATGTACGGATAAACACTATTACCTATTTACATTAAAAATTTAGCAAATGCGAGCTATTCTCGGATCACTTGCATATTTTTACATACTAATGGTTGAGCGACTGGACAAAGGATTTTGCAATTATTTTACAAATAAATGAATAGTAGAAGAAGGGGTTATGAAAACAGATGAGAAAAAACTCGGCGCTAGCCGGGAATAGAACCCTGCAGCCATTGAGTATTTATTCGGTACACTAGTCACTGCGCTAACCGCTCATTTGCTTCATAGCACCTTCAACTTACTCTTTCAAAGTAGTTTATCACGTACTTCCCCGGAAACATCCGGAGGAAGGGATACGAATACTTGATAACATACCTAGGTATGAATACGAACCTTTTAAAAAGGCGTTCAGCTTTATAACATATCTAGGCGTAATTAGGAACATTTTTAAAGAAAAATCACACAAATCGGTCCGGTAGAAGCGGCTGGGTGACTGGACAAAAGAGTCGTATGCGCGAAAAAGAGTCTATTGTGCTATCTTTTAACATGGCACATAGACGTTTGTTCACGCATACGCCTCAAATGTTATACGAAACTATTTTAAATGTATAGATTAGTGAGCGCTACTCACACAGGCTTTTTTGCAGTAATTACTAACAATATGAGTTTTTGTAACGAAAACACAGCTTTCTGATGAGGCTGATTATACTTTAATCACACAAAAAGGAACTAAAGCGTAACAGTTTCGGAAGTATACCACGTTCTTCTTCAGACTGCACTATGCAACTGTTGTATAATAATTAGCCTTGTCAGAAAACTATGTTTTTACTTATTCAAATTGCATTTTAATAAAGGTCAAGTAGCAACACAAACACATTACACTGCATACTAGAGTAACAATTATTCATAGAGGTGAAAATTCGTTTCATTCAACAGGGATTTTGCCGTAAAATCAAGATGTTTTTGAAGATTATGATTTCACACTATCGTAGGTGGTATCCTAATATGTGATTGAAAACAATGACACAAAACTGACATCATCCTGTGGCGAACGTCTGCTGAAGTACTCACGATTTGACATTTAATAGATGTTTATGCACAAAACGTAAAGCAAAGATATGAGAGCTTGTTTTCTACAATGTCAGCACCGTTTCGTCAATATTTAGTTACTAACTACCTGTAGAGCAACTTAGACTTACTATAGGCTTACCTGATAAGTCCATCCTGTACTAAACTTCGACTTAGTAAACCAAAAATAACGTGCTCCCAAATTACCAATCTATTGAATTTGAACATAGCCACCCTTAGATACAATATTTACACCCTTAGAATAATACAATAGCCACCCTTATATCAAAATTTCATTTTATTAAAGCGATTAGTTACTTTATGGGTATATTAAATTGTGTTATCATAGAAATGTTTTCTTCTTTAAACTTTATTGTTTGTGTATTTCTATACAGGAATTCTGATCTTTTGGTCAGAATTAACCCAAACGACATCATATGCTACACTTGGACAACAGAAATACACATGTTTTGCAGAGCCATCTGTGTCGGATAAAGCAAAGTGAAAAATTACTTCCACCTATGCAGCACCAGGACATTTCCACGAATCAGACATACAGAAACAAATGAATCATCACAGCCGAGTAGAAATTTCCCAGTTGTCCACGAGAGTTCAAATTATTCATTGCTTTATTTTGCCATGTCTGCCCACTTGCAACATCTCATATGTTTATTTGTTTCGTTTCAGTTTTATATGTTATGTCGAGCGTTTAGCAAACCAATTACAGGTTTTGTACTGCGTCACATTTTTTGGAAAGATTATTAACATAAATGATAATTCTTATGATCATTTATGAAGTTCCTTTATATTAAAAAGAATTAAACAAATGAGCTTTCATTAAAACATTAAGTTCAAGAATAACTTGATATTCTTTCGAACGAAGTGTTTTACCAAGACTTTAGACAGACAGGTCGTAGTTGCCTGTCGAGATAATAAAAATGTGAGAAATATATAAACAAAAGAAGATAGTAATGTCAAATTATTGTGATTAGTTTATTTCAAATGTATTTCAAATATTGAAATGTAATTTTATAACCTAAGTAAAGAAAAAAACAATTTGCAAGGTTAACGATGAACATCACAATGAAACTTTTATGAATACTGCAGTGAACGCTGATTCACACATATGGAAATGTGCGCCGACAGTCTTCAGAAACTTTTTACGTACAGCAAAGCACATGTTGTTAGTATTGTTCACCTAATTGATTGTATTTAAAGGATACAACTTGAAGATGACGAACCGGTCGTAGAGGTTCGATGTACGGTCCTCATCATACTCTTCCAGGCGTCTTGTAAACAGCTTGCATTGCCAAAAGAAATATACATTAGCAGGTTGATAGTATATTCAATTAAGTTTCCCTTCGAATAATATCTATTTACGAAGATAATATACTAATTAAAAAGTACTTGATCCCTCTGCATTAGATAATCACGATATCTGAAAGTATTGCACAGGGTGTTTCAGAAAGTTGGTTACACCCCTAACAACACAGAATATCGGTCCAATATTGTGCTAATAACACCGAATATCCTTCGCTGCTGGGAACGTTTCATCACATGGTGTGATCACAATATGGCGGTTACTGACTGCGGGATAGAGGCGTTTGGAAGCCAAAAGTTCACATGAAACGACGATATACACAACATTAATTTTGTGACCACAGATTACTTATCATTTACTGTTTTATGTAAGTGATAACTCCGTGGAAAGTTGGTCACTGCACTACTGAACATGGTCACAGGAATTGCCTGCATTTGTTTCCATATTCCATGCTTCAGTGTAGTAACGTCTTGTAAGTTTCCTAGCGTAAACCCTCTCTTTCAAATGCTTTTATAGGCTCTAACGTAATCACGGCTGTGAGATCGGGAGATCTCAATGGCCATTCCATCGGACCTTCCTACCCATCTGTTTGGTAATTCACAATTCAGGATTTTTCTCCCCCCTTTTTAGAAAAGACGAAAGGTGAACCAGTATGTTGCACTAAACAATCTTAATATTAATCACTTTGCGTCAGTGACATCACTGACAATTTTACAGTACCAATTACCATAGACTGAACTGGCAGGTCGATTTCCCAGGGATATTGGTGAGCGCTTCCAGGCATGAATATGCAGCGGTGTTGCTGCGATGCGTTCCGTGTGCTTTTTATTCTGTGGATACTTCGAGTTGTAAGTAACTGTTTCCTCCACTTTCCGAAGGTCGAAGGCAGCAACGTTACATCAACATTATACCTTTTCTTTACACAGTTTATCTTCGGTTCCCTCTGCAATAATAAGATACAACTCAACAGTATGGACTCAAACTTTTCTGATCACCTTGTATAACGCGGTAAATGAATTTTTTTAAAGTAATTTTCTTTCTTGTTTTAATATTTTTTAATGCATCTTGCACTCTTTTGTTTTTGAGAAGTGAGTCTAATGCACCACTTATGCAGCAGAATTTCTACGCTGCATTTTTCTCTGTTTTCTTTTTATCTTGTTTCCGCTTCTGTAGCTGACATGGCTTAATTACGAACTTCTAGAGAGCTTTTCGTCGTACAAAACATATCACCCAAGGCTTACACAAGTTACCTCCGCTTCTACCGCGACTAATGGACACAAAGAGTCTATGAGCTGTACGTATATGCTTCCCTTTTTACCTGGATTCCACCTGAATTCCAGATAGTAACACATTTTGTCAGGGATAGGGGAGGCGTCCTCTGTGAACCAGACACTCTACTATTAAGACAAGGTACCATAATTGTGAGTTATTTGCATACCTTATTGAAACAGAGATGGCACCATCATCACGTTAAATTTTTTTAAGTTAAAATGTGTGACTAGGTTCTTATATTTTTGTGTAATTCTAAATGGTGTTAGATATTTATTCACTTCTAAACGATACCTTCAAGTTTTAAGGGTTTTCTAAAATATAAATGAGCAGTTATTGTAAGACTATCATATATCATGTATAAGTAATGTTGTCATGTCTAAGAAATTCATATCAAGGAAAACATGAGCAAAGCTTACTGTACTGGTCCTCGCAACACCAAAGATTGCAATAACCTTCAACAACCTCTAAAGTATAACACCTGTGGCGACAAACACCCGACTTTCAGTTACAAATGTAAAGGCAGACCTCAACCGAACCCTGAAACCCCTGGACTTGTAGTACCTGTACGAATCCCAGAACCGCAACCACAGTCTCCACCCATAACGTCAACTTCACAACCTATCACCATAGCACAATTCCTGACCTTCATCACTGTTGCACTACAGAACCTGTACCCCTTTCAGCGCCATGACGTATTGCACCACCTTCAATTTGCTGCTCGCACTGTCCTAAATTCCAATCTCCTAGCAACCTACTCCGGTCCGTATGTTCTAGTCCATACAAACCCTCTTGAAACAGCTGTTTAAACAGACCCTGACTTCATAGACATCTGCTCATTAATCATATCATCAAGCATCGACATTATCGCACAGTAACCATCAATGTACTACCAGGGCCTCACCTGTCTTACAAAAGCCCAGAGTAGCCCCTGGGCAAGAAGACCATCATTCATCTGTCTGTCTTCAATGTTTGTGTCGTGGTAGTGCACATCATGCTCATCTCTTTCACCTCATCATCACTGATCCAATACCCACTATAATGATTATAAGCAAAGCTTATAATATCCACATTGAAATTATAGATTAACAAAATAAAGGATAATAAAGAAATTACTGAAACACCACTTAGACCACCTCACCTTCCAGAATGTCCCTCTTACCGTAAATCCTATTCCCGAAATAAAGGGTGTACCCCTTTGACGGGTGCTAGTCAGCAAAACGACTAGCAAAAAAAAAAAAAAAACACATGAGCAAAGTTTCTTGAATTCACCATATTTTTTTCATTGTGGCGAAGACTTGTAGTTGAATCAGAAGCCTATATTTTTAAAACAAAGACATGTACACTGTAATTATTTAGAGTTTCTTTCAAAACACAGAGATATCCAAAGAATTATTTCTAGAGATAAAAGCACATACATGTTTTTCGGGTTCATATCGCTAAATTGCAAATTATTCTCTGATATAAGACATAATATTATCCTTCTAACAAATGAAAGTGCATACAAGCAACTCATTTTTTTTCTAGTTTGCTCTCTGGAATTGTTTCGGTATGCCTGCCTTTCGTAAGAAACCCTTCATATGTACCGCTCAGTGTCAGTGTTACATCTCGCGGTGGTGTGAGAATCATGGACGAAATCTTGAAAGATGCCATCTTGGATTCAGCTCGAGCATTATTTTAAATAGGAAGAGGGTCATGTGGCATATAAGTTTAGGCTAGCTTGGTCCGAGAAATGTACATATGAAGACATTTCACACCTACGTTTAGGAGGTAGAAATTCTAGAAGCTACAATTTGGCGTCCTACAACATGTGCTCAATTTGGTGGTAATATTGACGGGCACACAAAACCAGTCGTTTTTATAAAAATTCTCATGGGCCCTGAGGGTAACACGGGAACCAATTCTCTTATTCTCTTCACCTCATGACCTTCATTTTACACGAACGGTATCATATAAAGAGGAGCGAAGTTCTCTATACATGCTCATAGTGTTAACAGAACAAGATACTCGTATACAATTCAATTTATACTATCATGAGATGAAACTTTGCATTTTCCACCTTTGATTTTCTTACAAAAGAATAAGAGAATTTGTTCCCGTGTTACCCCCAGGACCCTTGAGGATTTTATAAAAACGACTGGTTTTGTGTGCCCCTCAATATTGCCACCAAATTGAGCACATGTTGTAGGACGTTAAATTGTAACTTCTAAAATCAATATCTCCTAAACAAATAAATGCAGGTGTTAAAATGGCTTCATATTTGAATTTCTGGAAACAGGCTAGCCTAAAATGATGTCACACGACCCGCTTCCTATTTAAAATTCTCGAGCTTAATCCAAGATGGTGTCTTTCAAGATGGCGAACATGATTCTCATACCACCACAAGATGTAGTCATTCACCTATTGTCATTACCCAAAGGTTGGGTCATATTCCCGAAGCAGTTTTATCACGACAAGTGTCTTTATACGTATTTCTTACCATGTTCAAATAGTGTACAAATCGATATTTCAAAAAATTCCTGTTCAAAATTTTCAAAAGGTTTGTGTTTATGGGTGTCATTTTCGTGCATTACAGGTTAAAACGTAATGAGAAAAAAAATATCTCACTTAAATATCAGCTGATCAGCTGGGATAGCTCCCTCGTCAGAGGTGTTGAACCTACTTGCGAGGATCAACCTTGCTTTCATTTGCCCCATACTCGCAACGTGAGGGGGCGAGATTGGATATCTTTAACTTACTTTGCGACAACCATCTTGACTGAGGACAGATGAGGGTGAGGTTGCCTCCCGCGCATTTCAACAGCTATGGTGGTGTTAGAGAGTTCATCGTCCAGCTTGGATAGTAGGAAGGACAGGCTATGTATGTGAAGATTATTTGGATAGCAAAATATAGAAAAAAAAAGAGCAACAGTAATCTAAAATCAATTCCCTGAACAAAAAATAGGGACTTAATTCCCATAAACAATGGAGGTAGCTGAAATAACAGCTGACTTCAATCTTGAAGTGAAACGAATTGAACCTGAATGAAGCGCGTTCAATTCGATTTGCATCATATGAGTGTTTATGTTCTCAACAGACCTGTTGCTGATTACTGGCTCCAATAACAGACGAAGAACGAATAGAGTGCCTAAGGAGTAAGCAACGGTGGACTGAGGACAAAGTATTGGGATCATGATCTTTACTTTGTATTGTTGTACTACGTTGAACGATCCATCATTTGCCAGTAATATCACAAAGGTCCTCGACAGTGTTTGTTAGATCTTCACAGTAAACATTTCTGGTGGTCTGCGTTCGTTTCAGTCATTTGTGAATAGATACACCAGTTAGCATTCGTCACAAACAATGGCGTATTTAGGTATAAGCTCGTGTGTAGAACGGAATTTTTTTCCCACTCTTTCATTCCATGTTCCTCATATGTCTCATCTACTCACAAATGGAGTAGAGGCAAGAAGTTGCTCAGCTAAATGATCGTTTTACTACCTCAAAATGTAGAAGGACTACTACTGAACAACTGAATTACTTACTGCAGACACTTCTCCACTTGTTTGAGATTTTGAGTTACATGTGTACTCTCTGGAAAGGTAGAACTGGCATTTTAGACAGAAATCAATCATCTGAAACTTCTCCAAAGTCTCTGCATTGTCGTATAATATTTAATACTATTAAGTGTTTAAAAAATAAGAAAAGAAAAAGGCGCTATCCTGTGCACGCAGGCTTTTGGTTAACTGGGATACTTATAAGCTTGTAAGTTCCATCTGTTGGCCTGCTAAGAACTACACTCTTGATTCTACGCAAATAACGGCGCAGCGGAGCGCATTCATCCCTTTCGTCCATCCCCAGGAAAGAGTATTTGCTATAGGATTTCCTCTGTTTATTGTGGTTATATAAACTACATACTGAATTGCAATGTCTTATGTTTTCACTTCCTTTGAGTAACAACGGAAGTGAGACAATAATATAATCTGTGTGAATGGGTTCTTATGGAAATACACGCACACATAGGCAAAAATATTTTTCGTTTGACACAGCGACATTGCTTTTCTGAATTGAGGTGATAGAGCGTTTAAAGATGTTTTATTTACTTCTGGCGAAGTTCTATTAGATGAACGATCGCTTGACATATTATTCAGTGTATTATCATTGCCGGAATAATTGTAGACGAAATAAACATGTTATCTTTCTGCGAGAATAATATTTGTCTACGAAAGGCAATATAGTGTGATATGATCCGTGACTAACTTACTGCTGTTCGATTCTCGCGTTGTGTCTCATAGTAGATCAACGATGCAACCTTCTGGTCCTATAGAAAGATGTTATACAGATTTTCTCAACTTGTTATGTTATGGTGAAAGAATATCTTAAACACCAAGTTCCATAAAAGTAGGTTTATTACAACAAAAATACTTACAACAGAAAGAGAGATTTCTCAAAGACATTTGGTTTTACATAGGAGACAATACAAGTAAGTAACTAAGCGGGGCCTATCATAAAACGTATAATTTATAATTCCTGGGAATTTACTAAGTCTTATAACTGTAGTTCCGAGGGGTCAACATATTTTTCTATGTTCGCAATATGGCGGTGAAATGTCTAAGTTAAAAACTAGTTTCATAGTTGGGAATTTCAAGGTTGTTTTCCTTCGTTACTTCTGGACGAGAGATCTGTCAACTTCTGATGTTGTACGACGACTTAGCGAAGACGACTTACTGTTAGAGATATTTGGCCTTGCATGGCTTTATGTAGCTTAAGGTCTTCGTTAAAAGAATCATAATAGGTGGATGTTTACTTCGGCGGTTGACGAGAAGTGTGGGCGATTTCGTTAAAAGGCAATAAGTTATCCTCAGCTCATACGGAGATCGAAGATTTTGACGTAAATTATTAAAGGTTAGCTAGAATGAGAGCAAATGTGTTGCAGAACAGGAAGTGAGGGAAAGAAGTTAGGATTTATGTGAGCTATACGTCAGTATTGTCGTCCGTTGTGTGATGAGTGAATTACAATATATGTTGCAATCCACCTGCGTATCAAACGATATTTGTAACAGCATTTCTAGCAGTTCATATGAAGCATAAAATAATGATTATTTATTTCCAGTTCATTTTGTGTTTATTCATTGTTTATATACGAAACACAAATAAAGCACGTTTTGGTTATTTCACAAACAGTTTTCACTGTACTTTTGAAGTTCCTGTTCGTATGGCCTTGAAGTAGATAAATAAAGCTCATATAAATTTGTATTCAAAGGAGAGAGTGAAGGATATTCTGGTAAGATTTTATAAGGAGAATTTTAAGAGGAAATACTGGGAATTGAATATTTTTTGTATGTCTTGGATAGAAAATTGAGTTCGTAAAGATATATTTTAATCTAAACCGGAGTTTTCCGGAATCTGTCCGCTTTATGCATGTAATATCTTAGCAGACGAGATTCCTGACTACAAGCTATTTATTACCCATAAAGATTATCTGACATTTATTAACGCCAAAGATGGAGCTAGGTAAGTTTTGTGTTCCTGTTGAAGAAAATAAAAACCACAAGAAGGGTGTAATAGTGGAGTACAAACGGGAAGTAATAAAAAGAAGTCGAAGCAAAGACTTGGAATAAGTGAGCTATTCGGGAAAACTAGTAAGGACCAAGGCGACTGGAATTGTGAGTGTTCTAGAGAATATTTTGAACATTTTTCACCCTGAGGTCGAGTAGAAATTTTCAGTGAGTTTACATTTCACCAATGAGCGTATACAGATGAGCAAATTATTCTTCTTACGTATTCACAGCATAGAACTGCTAGCATCATTTACCGAATTTTAATGTACTTATTCCCTTCACTTATCTCGGGCTCAGCCTGAAATAGGGTGGATAATATTGTGGCCAGATCAGAGTATTCGCCTGTGAAACTGAGGGAAGCCCTGGAAAACCTCAGCCAGGATGGTCGGCTGCCAGATTCAAACCAAAGTGCCTACTCATTCTCGATACAAAGTCTCATTCTCGATATGTCATAGTAGATGACCCGAAAGTTATTTTTTTTTTTTTTGGTTCAGTGTGGAAATTGGGAACGTGCCATATATGTAGAGTTGAAATACATTTTTCAGACCAAAATTTTGGTTTATTGCAGAAAGCGGATTTTTTTCATAGAAGTTAAAGTTATCTGGGGAACTAAGTTGTTAGAAAGGCCTGCCGCAATGTGACAATGTATCGTCATCTTATTAACAACTATGAAAAATCTCGATCGATTTGGTTTAATTTCGAATCAGATAAACAAATATTGTTGAATATCTCAAAATGCTGTTGGGTGGAGAAGTCCGGTTTCTGCAATAACTGATTCAACTATGACAAAAGAAAGGCTCAGCAACTTGGTAGTTCTGCAAATTGAGAGTAATATTACAAGGGCACTGAACTAAGATGACGTCATAAATACCTTCTCTGAACCGGAAAACGTAGAGTATTCTAGGCCATTTAGGAGGAGTCATAATAGTCATAATATATATAAGTAATTACGAATTTACAATATTAACAGGTTAAGCATGTAAATCCAAATGTTCATTAACAAGTGGAGCGGTATTTCCTGCGGGTCTAGAGCGGGAAATACCTGCCCAGCAAGTCAAATGCCGACCCCGACGGTGGCCGCTGTCGCGGTTGGCATATGGGCGTGATCCCCCCCCAGCATCCTCCAACCGACAATGGGTTTTCCAAATCCCGACATCGACTCCGTCTTTGCCGACGAATGGCCGACATCGGGCCTACGTTGCCTGGCTCGCTGCGTGAATACGCTACTGGTCATCAATGATGATATATGAAAATATCTTGTTCGTCAAATGATACTTATGTACTTCTCTGGTACTGATGGCTGCTTGCGAAATAGCAATGCGTTGTTCTTTTGTTCGGATCGTACATGTGTAGTTTCGAGGACCATGATGGGACTTGCCAGATGAACAAATGTATCTTTTGGGGTCAAGCTAAGTCTGGATTGTGTCAGGACGGGTCACCGAGTCAAAAATGGATCACCAGGTCGGAATCGTTTCACCGGGTTAGGCCAGGATACTTTGTTATACCGAGTCTCAAACATAGACCCTCTGACCCTAATGATCCAATTGATACGATGACCCGTTTCAACTCTGCTCTGCAAATATAGTGTACACAAGTGATCAAAGTTGCTTTATATGAGGTGTGCAAAAGGGAAACAAGCTGGAAAAGGAGTGTTTAAAAAGGATTAAAATTATGTAGCAAAATTATATAGACAATATTTTTGTCTATAATACCAGCATAAATTCTGTATGTTAATAAATTTCTCAAATGTTAGCGTCTTTCATGGATTCTCCTGGTGTAAAATATTTCGGAGGTAAACTAGACCATCATTCGGATCTCCGGCCGGGAACTACTTCAAAGGGCTCCAAGGACATGGTTAAGAAAGGCTTTAGCATAGGAACGTGGAACGTACGAGCGTTATATAAAACGAGCGCTGTTCAGGTGGCGGTACGCGAGACAGAGAGGTACGAGCTCGACATATTAGCGATACAGGAAGAGCAATGGGAGGGTCAGAATAACATTCAACAGGGCAAATACTCATTCTACTACGGGGGAACACTGTCTCATAATTTCGGAACAGGATTCCTAATTAAGAGCAGTATCCTTTTGGCTGTTCAGAATATAGAGTTCGTAAACGAAAGACTCCCGAACGTTACGATACGTACCCGATGGTGCAACACGGTTTTAATAAATGGCTATGCTCCAACTGATCTGGCTAATGATAAAAGACAAAAATACATTTTTCGAGGAGCTAGAAAGTTTGTTTGACCAATTACCTAACTATAATACGAAAATTGTATTGGGTAATTTCAAAACTAAGGTACGCAGGGACGAAAACTATATACCTACTATAGGCAAATACAGCCTTCACGAAATCACCAACAACAATGGAGAAAGACTGATAAGTTTAGCGATGTCGAAAAACCTACTAGTAAATAGCACCTACTTTGAACACAAAGATATACACAAATATACGTGGATATTTCCGGATGACAAAACTCTCAACCAGATCGATCACGTATTAGTAAATAGACGAAGATACACCAAGTTGATGGACGTTAGGTCTTACAGAGGAGCGGAAGGTGACATCGACCACCAGTTAGAGATCAAAAAAGTGAGGGAAATGTTATGCATCGCGAACAGAGAAGCCAAGGATCAAAACAACTGAATTTCGAAATTAAACGATTAGATAATCCGAGCGTAAGAGAGATTACCAACTGGAAATCTCAAATAGGTTGGAATTATTAGCCCGTTCTAGTAGTAATAAACATGACATTAATAATGAAATTGTTATAAGTAAGATGTGGGAGACAATTCGTGATACAGTGAAGGGCACAGCAAAGGAAGGTTTAGGTGAGAAGAAACAGCAAAAAAACAAGCCTTGGTTTGATGAAGAAAGTCTTAAGCTTCATGAGGAACAGAAACAAGCAAGCAAGGCTAAGCAATGAAAACAAACCAAATACCAAAAATTACAGTAACGCAAAACGCAACGCCACACGCTTGTGTAGAAACAAAAAGTGAGAATATCTGACCTAAAAGATACAGGAGATAAATGAAAATGGCAAGACAAATAATATAAAAGATCTGTTCAAAGGGGTAAACTCGTTAAGGAAAGGCTACCAGCCGAGGTTAGGAACGATTAGAAATGAACGCGGGAATCCTGAACCGAATCCGACTAAAATTATCGTTGTGGGGAAAAAATATTTCGACAAACTTCTTAATGTACACAACGGAGAAAATAACAGATATTTTTAAAATCTATACAGTAGAACCATGGATATTCAAAGCTTCCAGATCGAGGTGGAAATGTCGGTAAAGAAATTAAATAATTTCAAATCACCGGGAACAGACAATATTCCAGCCATATTACTTAAAGCGGGAGGAACGGCACTAATCAAGGAACTAGATAAATTGTTAAGTGCTACATGGAGAAATGAGAAGTTTCCAAAGGAATGAGAAATATCAATAATAGTTCCGGTTTTTAAAAAGGCGATAAATCGGACTGTAATAATTACCACGAAATCCCATTACTCACAACATATTACAAAGTACTGAGTAATATCCTGCTAACTCGCTTAAGCGTATACGTAGATGAAATAATTGGAGATCATCAAAGTGAACTTAGAAGAAATAGATCCACGCTGGACCAGATTTTCGCCTTGGAACAAATTTTAGAGAAGAAATCATCACTGAGAATTATAAGCTTCTAACTACATAGAATTTTAATGTTAGATAGAACCTTATAATTCTCAGACGACGAAGTGGGAATACACTGGGACTGTTCACAGTTATTAATTGATTTTAAGAAAGCATATGACTCTATCAAATGGAGAAAAAAAAGTATACGATATCCTGGGACAATTTGGAATTCCGAGAAAGCTTGTTCAATTAGTGAGAATGTGTCTCAGCGACCCCATAAGCAGAGTGCGGATAGGTAATAATATGTCAGATAGTTTCGAGATTCGCAAGGTGATGTCTTGTCACCATTACTGTTTAACTTTGCGTTATTATTATTTTTTTATTATTAGGATAATTTTTATCCACTTACAAATGTTTAAAGAAATTGTTTGAAGGATTTTAGAAAGAATGAATGGCACATGAATATGCATTCCAGCATATGTGAGTCGTTTTTACAATTTGTAGAAGAGTGATTCGAACAACAATCCAGTCCATTAGAAGCTGAACGTTCTGGTTCAGGTATAGCCACACGACGGGAATTTTTTATTGGTATAGTAATATCACTGCAAAATGTTATTACTACAAAGACAAAAAGTGCATTTCTGACGAAATCTTACTCAATTTTAACCACTATTCTCAGTCGTTTTGCTTACATTCCCAGTCATATTTGAATAATCATTCGCACTCAGATCTGAATATATATTATGTATTTAGTGAAATAAAATGACTACATGCCCTTCTCAAAATTGACACAAAATTAATTGGCGTTTAAACCAGTGGATGATTGATTCAACAATGACTAAATTTCTCTCGATTTTGACTAACCATATTCCTGTGTGTATAGTGGACATTTCCGTCAGTTTAAAGGCATTAAAAAATATTTAAGCTCATTACAATTATAACAAAGATTTGAATGCTTTATCCCGTAGTACTTTCTATGCCATGTTTTGACGGTTCTTAACAGTAATTTGGAAACATCAGATCTCAATTAAAGCTGTCGTTAACAAAATTTCTGCAAATCAAAATAATGCATTTCGGAATACAAGTTTTATTTTAAATTCTGTACCAAATAAAGCTTAACTCCTAAAACTTTTACCTTTGCAGCAGGCGTACTCTATGAGCCAACTTTTACGTAGTATACCTAATGAAATAGGTAATTTTAGATATCTTTGAATTGAATCATAGGCTATAATTGAATACAGTCATAAAACACCAGCAAAACCGGTAAAGAGTAAGATGTGTAGAATCTCTAATGTCTAATCTCTAATCCCCCCGGCAGTAGAAGGAAATCGGATAAGTGGTGTCTGAGCAGTAGAGCTGTGCAGTTGTCGTGGTGTTGTGTTTTGTGAGACTCGTAATAGAGATCAAAAGAGAACCTTTCGGGGCCATGATTTTGTATGATTTCAAATGTGGTTTGAGTGAAGGACAATGAACCTTCACGTGCCACGATATTTCGCTGGTACTTTGGTTTTAAACAGGGTTGAGCATTCCTTAAAGATAAGAAGAGTAGCTGAAGACTTTTAACAGTTCGTGAAGGAGGAAAATGTGACCCGGGTGAAGTAATAATAAGGGAGGATCCAAGATTTATCTACAAGGACACAGAGGTGGCGCTGGGGATTAGTTCGCCGAGCGTTGCAGTAATCCTACATGATCACCTTACAGTGAGGAAAAGTTCTTTTCTATGGGTGCCTCGTTACCGGACCGAAGAGCGGAAGTTTACAAGGGTAGAATGGTCCACAGAAATGCTGGACTGTTTTAACAATGAGGACTTTCGGCGAATGTCAGACATAGTTACAGGTGATGAGACCTGACTATACCAGTTCAATAAACCAAGCGTCAGCCTTCGATGTGGCTCTTCTCAAATGGTCAGTCTCCACCCAAAATGAAGATACGTGGAAGTGTTGGGAAGAAAATGGTGGCCAATTTCTTCTCAGTAAGTAGGCACATCGCGACTGTTGTGCTCGAAAATCAAATGGCATTGCTCGCAAAGGGACACACACAAGTTTTCTCCAGCATTCAAGATAGAGAACCAAGGACACCAATTTTGCTTCACCATGTCAGCGCGTCCGCTCATACAGCAAATGCAACAATCACTTTCCTCGAGGGCACCCCTGAAATTTTAATAATGTATCTTGCATACAGCCTCGATCTGGCACCTCATGACTTCTTCCTGTTCCCTAACATGAAGAATCGCCTATGTGGTCACCAGTTTTCCAGCTCTGAAGAAGCTGTTGTCTCCTATGAAGAGGAGCTAAGAGATGTGTCGAAAACAGAGAACCGTGGTCGCTTCCCGATTTGATTCCAGCGAACGCAGTTATGCATAGAGTGTCATGGTGACTATATATTTTTTTTTAATGTGATGGTTAATTTTCTGTGTATCTCAAAACTTATCTAGTGACCCATGTACCGCTCATCTGGGTTCACTATGGAAATTAAGAGTATTGAATCAATTCGCAGCAAATTTTGTACTTTTTTTAGTTTTCTTTTCTGGACTGGCTGCACTTTCAAACTTGATTTATACCTATCACGTCTGAGGAATGACGCCCTTTGGGCATTGCTATTAAGGATACGAACGGATAAGATAGCGGCTGAGGAACCATCGAGACTTTCTTCTGGTAAAATTGCGGAAAACTTCAATCAGGATGTCACCCGATTGCTAATTCAAAGTCCACGAAATTACCAATGGATCTTGACGAGCTCTACTCGGATTTGCAAAACGTTTGGCGGGTCACAGCTCTCTATTTAGTCCATGATATGTGTCTAATGTTTCTCAATTGCACAACGATAGTGAACTCGTGAATTCTTTATACATTGAACAAATATTTTGTAAACGTAAAACTTTTAAACTTTATTTTTCCCAAAGTTAGAAGGAAATTATGAATTACTGGATAGCGTAGTTACTTTCCAGTGCAAATGATAGGTGGCACTTTGTAATAATCAGTGTGACATGTTTGTTTTCTAAGAGCAAAGAAGCAATTTTGTGTAATCCTAGAATCATACAATCCTAGACCCTAGAAAACGAGCATACGAAAAATATTTTCCATTTTTAACTAAAAAAAACTTAAGTAGTTATAATTTGAATTTGTATTTTATTTATGCCCCTTAGGTGCCTCAGACTCAGGACGGGATATGGTGGGGCAAGAAATATTATAAGGTAGACAGCCAGAGCCTAGTTTGTAGCTACCATCCCGGCGTTTGCCTGGAGGAGGGGCAGCCAGCACGGCTGTTCCATCACCTTCCGATTGTCAAGCCTCTAGTAACTGAGCTAATGCCACTCGTTCATTATTTTTTTTATCATGGGTGTATAGTGACACATATTTCTCCGCATGTTTCGAGATATAACTTCATTGCAACAACTATATAAGTACCCTTACTTCCTGTGAAATATACTTATTTTTTATATTTTAAAATACGAGAGTTGGGTAGTAAGTCATGGCAACCCATTAATATTTCGAAAATCGAAGGATGTATAAAAATGTGTTATATACAAATGAAAGAGTATTGGATATTTTGTTGGTAGGAATCATGAAAGAAAACCCAACCAACCCTGTGATATAGACATGTATTAATGCACATGTCACAAAAACTGGTCTTATTATGATAAACCTTCAAACTAATCTCCCGCATTGTCCACAGCACGTGCCAGCGCTGTGGAAGACGTTGAATACCATCAGCAGCACCATTTGTTGGCGCACAGCATTTTCAATGTCCAGGCGGGTCGCAATTCGCAAATCGTCTACCACGCTGTGATTTCTTCACCTTGGGGATCAGGTCAAAATCACACGGTGATAAATCCGGCAGCGTGCTGTGAACAGTGCGGGAGATTATTTTGAGGGTTTATCATAATGAGACGAGTTTCTGTAACATGTGCATTAATACATGTGTATGTCACAGGGTTTCTTGGGTTTTCTTTCATGAATTCTACCAACAAAATATCTACTATGGGTACTCTTTCATTTGTATATAACACATGTTTTATACATCCTTCAATTATCGAAATATTAATGAGTTGCCATGACTTACTCCCCATCCCTCTCCTGTGTTAGAAACATGTGTGCTTTACCAAGCTCTCAAAGATTTTCAACCTCGCGGATGCCGAAAGAACTAATGCCTAGCCACACGAGGACCGTAGATTGGACACACTTACGCATATATAGTACTTCTGGTCCCAACAGTATCATCTCGAGGGCTTTATTTTGCCCTGCTTTCGAACTATTTTTTTCGTATGAAGTAACAAACCCTTCCTCCTTGTAAAACCCGAATTACAAGTGCAATTATTGTTACCAACCGTCCGGTTTTTACCGACCTTTTTTAACTTTCTAGTAATACCAGGTCGGCATTTGGTATTTTCTTTTTTTTAAAAAAAGTCCGTCATTTTAAAAATAAAATGAGCAACATGTTATTGCACCTAAACTTGTATTGTTTGTGTTATTAACGGGTAAACTCGATGATCGTGAGTGTTAATTTGTCGCTGTTTAATAACAGCTATGGTACATGCCTGATATTACTGTCCATACATCGCACTCGATTATTTTTGTAAGAAGAAACAGATGGACTATAGTTGCTGGGTTTTCTTTTCTATTTATCTATTTTACGACATGCTTCTGCCAACAAAAATATTCATTTGTCCAAATTGAATGTGTCCGGCATTTTCTTTTTAAGGAAAGTTCTGCTTTACTCGGAATTTCGATTCGCATTTGCAATTTCCATTTGGTATCCCTAAATTCAATCCAATGACATCCTATGTTACTAGGATTGCATATAAGCAATGATGTGATTGGATTGTATGAACTGAATGAATGTCACCACCGGATCGAGTGAAATAAGTCAAAGCGTGCTTAAAAATGGTTAGTAGTGTTGTTTGTGTCTTCTTCGTTACAAGCGTTTGATTGTCCATTTTCAAAAAATAAATCCCTGGAACCACAAAGTGTAGAAAGGTGGTTGAGATGTCGTTAGAAATGTCTTGACTAGACTATCGCATAGCCACTAGAACAGCTTTGATTGGTGCAGTGGGACAGTTTTGTCAACTCAGTTTTTTTTTTAAAGTTCAACTTTTCAAATTGCTTCCATTCCGCTATATCTACCAGTACCAAAATTAACATGAAGATTATTCGTTCTGTTAGGAAAATACGGTCTGTGTCACCGTCCCCAAGCACGTCAGCTATCATTGGTATGTACCAATTGTGTCTAATAAGTATATCTCATGAACAAGCCGTGGTTGAAGTGTTGTTGAGAAGATCTTCACAAGACTAGCTCAACAGCCTTTATTGGGCGCTGGAGTTTTCAGTGTTGCCAACCACTTTAAAAATGTAATATTAAATGTTCCATTTGCTTTCATATCGTTAGGTGTATCGCACTAAACTTACAATAAACATTAGTAAAGACAATATACAAAAAAAATACTGTGGGTGATTCGTGTCCCTAAAGACCCCTGTTGTTAGTGTTGCCAACCTATTTTATGAAAAGATGAATGTTTGTGTGCCTGAGACGCTATCTGGGATCCGGAGCATTTGCGATTGATTGTAGAATCGCAGTGCTACTATATTTAATGTTACTGTTCTGTATCAGCATAAGTATTTTTTTAAAATAAATTTTGGAGAATATTAAGTTCTCATTGAGCATAGATCAAAATTGAAAGAAAGAATCCAGATACAAGAATCCGAGGAATATAATAAGGGAAGATATGAAGCGCGAAAAAGGAATCAAAGGCGAAAATAACAATAGCAAAAGAGGTTAATTAAGAATAAGAGTGTTTTTTTCTAGACCTTACACTACAAAAGAGTGATGAATGAAAATTGGAAGCTTTCGAAATGTGGACATGGAGGTGAAAGACAATATAAAATAGGTACAATCTAATGCGAAAGTACTGAAGAGAATAAATTGTGTAAGACATTTATTACATAAAGATACTAAAGGCTGTAATTACTGAAGGTATGGTCGTAAGGTAAAAAAGGAAGAGGTAAAAGACTGACGTAACCCTTTCGTGTCAGCATAGCAAATCTCATAAATCTTTTTATGATTGAGGTGTGCATCTTTAGCGAGGATTCTCTATAAATGCAATTTATTATAATAGAACTGACGTTGTGCGATAGCCAAATTACGTATATGGATCTCCTGATATCTGGCCAGTTTACTTACATTCCTATCCATCCATGGTTGTGATTTGTTAATTAAACTACTTTATGGCCGTTTGGTATCTATAGCTCAGGCTAGGATGTGATGGGGAAAGGATGCAGGAAGGAGTCGACCAGGGCCTCAGTTGAAGGGACAATCCCAACAATTACCTGGTGTGACTAAAGAAAACTGAGTGAGGTTGGTTGACTGCTGGTATCGAAGACAAGACCTCTTGTTCCGAAACTACACAATTTTTCAATTGTTTAAAATTAAACTTTATTGTTCTTGTTTTTTTTCTAAACAGTAACCTCCCCATGTTTATTGTCATATTTCTGGAACTCACGAAGCAAACTGATAACTGAGTTTAAGAGACAATTAGTATTACAGTTTCTTTTTTCTCTTTAAAATGATTTCTAGCTTTTTGTCGAAGGCCGGGATAGGGGAGAGGATATGGGAATAAATTCGGCCAGGCTCTAGTTTTGAAGGCACCATCGCAGCGTCAGCCTGGTGCTACTGGGAAAAAAACTCTAGAAGAAGCTTAATCTGAATTTCCTTCTGCTTGGATGCGAAACCAAGATTTTTCAAATTCAAAGCTAACAAACTAGCGACTAAGCTACGGTCATTAGGTTTTATCGGTTACTTAGTATGCTTGTCAACAAGATATTTGTGTGTATGTTTTGTAAGAAAAAACACAAGCACTCATTATTTTTATTTTTTTAATTCCAGGTAAGTCTATACTGATGTTGTCATAGGTGTCATCGGCCGATCTTACCAGTCTCCTACGATTGGTGGTGTTAAAAAAAGGTAAGTTTAAATTACTTTGTATCTATTTTGTATTAACTTATTTTCTATAAACTGGATGTTAATTAAGAATTTGACATTCTGATTCGAACTCTAAAACTTTAGTAACAAATTAAGAGGAATTTTTAAATACGTACGTTGCTGTTTCGATCTCTCTGCAACAGCATGCTGATTTGTATTGAAAGTGAGCTGTCGAGAAACCTTGAAAATATAATTAAATTTTAGGGGAATGTTACGCAAAATTGTCGATTTCGTCATAAAGTCACCTGAACGAAATACAAAATTTGAAACATTTGTCTACCAAAATGTATAGATGAGCTATAATATGTTGAAAGGATAGCTTGATCACCAAGTGGTATCAATCAGAAATTATCAAAATAACGTGAATACAGTCAACATATTCTTCATATAACAAAGTATTCCTCTACAAAGAATGTGTAATTTATCAGAATGCGTAAGAAAACAAGATATTGAGGACAGAGATATCTATCGGTGAGTGAAGATACTTCTTCGAAGCCACAAAAAAAAATGAGCAGATATTTATGTTCGCTTTAAGCTTTGCTGCTGTTGAGATCTTTCGCGACAAAATCAGTGCATTGTGAAACAAATACAATATTAGCTTGTTGCTGTTGTCTACAAAATAGTGTAAAATTATACTTGATTTTACAGTTTGTTCTCAGCAAACAGGGTATATTACCCGAGTAACAGAGCCGGGTTCGAATCCCGGTGGTGTCAAGTTGTTTTTTCTTCATTTTTTCTGTTAAAACATTTTTTTACATGTTCATATTTATTATTATTAACTTAGCTTCCAAGGGTTGGGGTAGGTTAAGTTAGAAAAATCAAATTCGGTTCTTTTTTTTTTTTTTCATTATATGCGAGAAGACATGAAGTGCATCCTAAATACAACCTTTTTCTCCTATTTCCTTTCCTACCGGAAGATCGGCCATCTTAAGGACTGTTCATATAACGTGTTTTCCTTTCCTTGTACCCTTTTTCGCCTCCTTTGGCCAAGGATACATGCAATCCATCCTTCGTGCCCTTTAGCGTTCAATTGTTTCATGTAGAAACTAGCGCCACCTATGAATTGACGGATGAAGAAAGCATTGCGCAGGGAGGAAATGACCTCGCGTTGAAACCGGTGGTGTGGGGAGGGTAGTCCCGCGGGATTAATCTCTTGCATTCCGTTGTTTCTTCCATTGTATCAATGGAGTTAGTCAGTCGTTCCTTTCATTGTTTGTTTATTTTTTCGTGGTATTTTGGAGATTCTGTTCAAAATAAGATTATGTTGTTATTTGCAGCAACAGTTTTTTTTTTTTTTTAAAAAAAAACAAGAAAATTTACAGGGGAAGAAAGCATTTGTTTTAGGTAAGCGTCTTCTTGCGTTGTTGGTGATGATAGTTTCAAAATCAAAAGAAGTTTTGTTAAGCACTATTCTTAGTAGACGCTGTATGTCGTGAAGTTCATTCTCTTCTGCTCTTGCGTACAAGATAGGAAAATACTACAATAAATGATATGCTGTACTGCTGTTTTTTAAAATATCACGTTGGATTGCCTCTTGTTGAATTGAATTTTGAAGTATAACTTTAAGCAACTTTCAATCGGACAGCATATGGTAAAGGAAACAATGGAAAAGGTAGGGGTCAGGTTCTTACTTACGTGCAATTACGGTATTCGCTTAGTCAAGAGGGAAACCCTGGAAAATCTGTCAGGATGGTCGCTCGTGAGGTTCGAACTTTAACTTTAATTATTACTTTCAGGCATCTAAGGTTCAGCCTGGGTCAGGGTAGGGAAAAGGGTGCGAGTAGGTGTCTACTAGGGCTTAAGTTGAAGGTACCATCCAGGCATTTCCTTTGCGTGACTGAGGAAAAACTGTGGAAAACCTCATCCAGGATGGCAGGAAGGGAAGGAGTCGACCAGAGCCTAAGTTGAAGGTATCATCCGGCATTTGCTTGATGTGACTGAAGAAAATCCCTGGAAAAACCTGTAAGAATGTCGCTGGTATCGAACATAGGACCTCCAGAATGAGAATCTAACGCTCTACCAGTGATACTGCCCCTGTGGGCGTGTTACCCCAATTTTTTTTTAAATACTATAAACTTTAAAATTTATATGGTAAAACATCTATAGAAACCGTGCTTACCCGCTCCATGACTTTACACCCCGCAAACAAATTACTGGCGGAATCCCTGCGCTGTACCAACTCAACTACGTCCGCTTCGAGTTTTACAGAATTTCACGAGCCCTCCCTAATGGGCGTCCTTGAATATGACCATGTAAACCATTGTCTTAAAAATACGCGCCGTACAATACCCCTCGAGCGAAGGAGAGGGGAAGGTCACGCGATCAAAGCATCTTGCAAAACGAGTACAACTGCGCAGTTGTTTGCGTTTCTAATTATTCGTGGTTTTTCAATTGGGATTGTTTGCCTACGATATCACAACCACCACTCCTATCCCGCTACCCAGTGCACAGTTGTTTACGCTCCTAGTGCTTTTCAAAGATGTCGCTATATTCGCCAAGTGTACAACGTCCAAAATGCTTCCTTTCCTACACTCCTTCCAAGGTTCCTTCACTTGACTCATTTGGTTTCTCAGCAAGAGGAAGGAAAGGAAGCATTTAGGATTGGGTCATGATTATTAAGGAATGATCTCTGAACCGGAAGTTATGTTTCACTATGCCCATTACTTTTATAATCCGGACGTAAGACCTTGAAAATAAAGCTTCTTTTATTCTTATATTGATGGTCCTTCTTCTAAGTTTTACCAGTAGGTGGCAGGTGTTTTAGTGTAACATGAGGGTCGTTACTTTTTTATATCTAACTATACAGAATATGATTGGTATATTTAGATTCAGTGGGTCATAATAATGATTTAGGCAACTGTCGCTTGTCATAAATCAGTAATTGCTAGTTTAAACAATATGGATTAGACGTCAAGAACCTGTGCCGTACTTAGGGCACTTCAAAAATATGTGTGAAGTATTTGATACAATGCGGTACGTTTTAGAAATGAGATACAAAAGTGTCGTTGTCAAATCAAGTTATTAGTGTCGCCAAATCAACATTCGTAACGGACAATCAAATCACCTAAAACTATAGTTGAGTTGACCTGCGATCAATTGAGAGAAAAAAAAAGTTTGTTGAACGTTATATTGTGAAATCAAATGTAGGGTAAAGCCGGGTAAAATGGTACATTTATCATTCAACGTAGTAATTTTCTTCACTAAATTTCTGCTTGTGTTTCTGATTGTGTTGTATGAGTTTTAAATTGGTGTTAGACCTGTTCCGTACAGCATAGAATGATCAGCAGTGGCATGATCCACCACTAAATATAACCCGGGTCTAAAAGTATTCCGAATCACGGAACTTTCCAAAATTGAATGTGCTATTCAGAATCGCAATGCATTTTTTGATACCGGAATGCTTGTATCTCGGAATGTCAGAATGCCTGAACGTTGGAAACTAGATGCCAGGGTGTTAGAATACTGCCACGTTAAAATTTCTGATTTCGGTTGTTCGTAAAGATGGAGTTCCGGGACGTCACAATTTCGGAAAACCAGAATTCTAGAAAAGTTTAAATTTTGAAAAAGTTAGATTTACAAAATGTCCAAATTTCGGAAAGTCGGAGCTTCTGGAATGTTGAAAAAACCGAAACCACATAAGTTCCGTATTATGAACTTTCGCATACCGAATAACTAGGACTCATTACAAGTGACTCCAGTAATCTTCCCTGCTAATCTTTGGTTAAAATCTAAGAGAGAGAGAGAGAGAAAAAAAGAAAGAGAGAGAGCGAGAGAGAGAGAGAGAGAGCACGTGCTTTGTGTTCACCGCATACGGAACGAAAACTCGGAAGATACTTCTCCCTGTGGCGGGCTCTGACAGGTGGGAACCGTGAACTGACTGACGCTTGCGCAAGCTAAAACCAGAAGCTTGTTGCTGGAGCGTGAAGGGGAAGTGGGAAAAAGGCAAGGAACCTTGTGTATCCCTAGCAAGCTCTGTCATTAACTTGCTAGTAGCTAAACCACGCGGCACGCCCAACAGTAGCGTAGTAGAGAGAGATACATACGGCGCTTAAACAGATATTACCAGAAGATAACCAATAGCTATCTATCACTAACAATAAAATGGTTTAGGATAAATTTATCAACTCTTAGTGTTATCCTAAGGCAGTTAGATAGAAGTTTATCAGTGGTCTTCAACTACAGTTTAGCGTATTCCGCACATGTAAGTATAAAATATTTATTTTAATTTCAATAGTGATTATAAGATTGTTATTAAAAGATTATAATATTATCACTAGTAGAAAAAAATACATTTAGACAGGCGAGACATCTTATTAAGTTTTTCAGAAATTGTAAACCATTTCTCTTGAGAACTGTCATTCTCTAAAATTCTGTCAGCCAGTCCTATTCTTCGTAACTAATTCTTGGGGAAACGTAGCTCAGTGGCTCAGTTGGCAAAACCACTGATTTTGCATTCAGATGCTAGTTGTCGGCGATCTTGACTCAAGACTTTTTTCTTGGTTCTTTCCTCAGTGACATCAAGCTAATGGAGAGATTGTACCTTAAAATTAGACCCTAACCGACTTCATTCCCACATCCTCTTCCGTAATTTATCCGAGTCCAAGCGAAAGATGTCTAAAGGTCATAAATACAAGAAAATTTAACCCAGCCTTTGTGGTCCAGTAGTTCAAGTCATTATTAAGAAGGGAAGTTGGTTCGAATCCTGCTGCAGCCTGACGTTTTATAGGGACTTTCTGTGTTTTACAAGGCGAATTTCGGTATGGTATCTAGCCAAGTCTGGCCGCTGTTTTCCCTTTCTCTTGTCCAAGAAAAGTGTACGCCCAGTAACATTATATCTAAGGTATATTACGGGCCTATGCCATATCAGTCTGTCTGGTCTACAAATGTAAGGTAAATAAATTGACAATTATTCAGACGCGATATTTAGTACCTTCCAACAGCAAATTATGAACTTCAAGTTTCTGACGCTGTGTATAGGTGGAAGCAAAGGCCATCATACTGGGACAGGTCTTATACTTTATTATCATGGCGTTCTTCTGCTATGACTGAAAAAAAAACTTCTAATATAAATTGGTTCTGCACAACTAACATGCATAAGGTTTGAACCTGAGACATCTTCCAAGTTCTGATCGATAGATAATGATCACCCGCAATAAACTACAGACAGAGTATACTACTAGTTAATACTACAGTACAGCGAAGGTGCACTTGACTCACATTTCCAAAAAAAATGACTAATTACTTATTTTGTATCTTTTGTGAATGAATCTCCTGAAATTCTGTTTTGTGTTCCAAAAGTGGTTATATCTAAGAAACGTAGGAAGCTTATTATTTTTTTTTCTGAAGATTAATGCATATTTATTATTATTTTATCAATATTATTTTGAAACTATTTCTTGTACGCATTTGGTTACACAATATGTTTCAGCGTACGTATTTTATCCACAACTTACTTAGCTATTAAATATATCTAGCTATCTAAGATAAGAGACTGCAATTTCGCCATGTTAAGCTTTAACATTTTTTTTTAAAGATAAAAGATGGCACACATATTTTATTTATCGAGACAAAATATATATACCATGACATGAACACAATTATATCAGTCGGCCACGAGGACGAAAAGGAAAACTTTGCAAAGGGCGAAATTACTAACATCATCCACGCAATTTCGTCAGTTTGTTTCCGACATTGTTTACGTCTGTAAAATAGGGATATATTGTGTGTTACACTTCATGTATGTTATTTGTCAGTTAAATGTTAATTTTCACTTCCTTGAATTACCAGAATATTTTAACATAAAGGAAACATTGTTCATTGAAAGTACTGTAGAAAACAAATGTTATCAATCATATTCTCTAAATAAGTCTCAATACTATCTGACTTAAAGTAATATCTACCACTCCAACTAAAATATTTATAAATGGTGTTGAATAAAAAAGGTCCTTCTTTTCTCATGCATTCAAAGCTATTGGATCTAAATGGAGTATTTTTCTGAAATACGATTTGTAATGTGGGGTAAAATACACATTGACAATAAAATTAAATTTTTTCCTTTGATGAAATGTATTTCACAATATATAATAAGTTATTTATATACCCCATTATCTAACATGATTCACTTACCCACAGAGCAGCAGGCCCGTAACCATAAGGGGATTTGGGGCTGATCTTCCTGTACTTTGATTGTGCCCCCCTCCCACTTCCTAGCATATCGTAAGCCGGATCTCCACTGTCAAAAAGAAGAAATGTTTTTAAGATCTCAAACGTAATAGCCACTTCTTGCTACAGTTCATTTATAACTTTCAAATCCCTTTTCTGTAACCATGTCTGATCGGCAGAAGCTAGCCACTTTTTGTGTGTGTGAATCTGCTACATTTACCCGTATATGTAAGTAATCTCTGTTAGTATATACTTCTTTGCCCCCTAAACTTGGAATGAGCCCCCACCTGAGAGTTTAAGCTAATTACTGCTCTGCATATCAGGATGCAATTTAGTACGTAATTTCAAATTATGAATTTGTAAGTACGTGTATATCAAATTATGCATTAGATGTTCATACAAATGATAGACATAAAGATTTAGTCTGAAGGGGGAGGCACTGATCTTTGAATTTCAGATTAGTTTGTCTACGTGCATTATTTTCACATTGTCCTAAATAACCACATCTTTAAAAAGTAATTTTTGGTTGAATCTTATATAGTACATGTAAGTGGACTTTCCTTTGTAACCGGTCCTTCGATGAGCGTGGTATTACGACTAACGTTGAGACGAAAAATTTGCCCTGACCAACCTTAAAATTGGTATATTCTCTTCCATTTTTGCTATGCTTTTCTCTTAATTGGATCATGCAAACAGTTGAATGTTTCGGACGTATTATACGCCTGGTTCTGAGTACAACCATCGCCGGCTGAGAAGGTACAACACAGAAAATCATCTTCACTTCTCTTAAAGTTAATATGAAGCAACAATCTCCAACAAAAGATGGCAGCACTACCTCTGTATATGTCTAATGTGCTTTTATCGTTGCACGAAATTTCAATGCTGCTCCTACTGTTGGAAATGTTAATGTAATGAACAAATAATAGGATTACACTATTTTGGACAAAAGTTCAATTTCGAGACGATCCAAGAAAGGAATGAACTGAGATTAAATTTAGATTCTGTGACGTATCTTCGTTTTGGATAGAATTGCTGGGTTCAATGCAAAAGTCATTTAAATATGTGATTTCAGCTCATCAGTTCAAGTAAATGTTATTTTAGTACAGGTAAACGTATTTGGAAAGCCTGTGGCAATTATTAGTATATGCCAATCGTAAGATAAGAGCTGAAATGAATTTATTGAAAAGTTTGTTGATCAATTGCTTGGGTAGTCAATTGTTGTTGTGCATGTGCGAATTCCATTGCTTAAGTATATGAAAATAAAGGTTACTCCATTCGGAATATTAGTTGTGTGTAACCTACTCATTTTTAGGAGCTATGATAGTTTAAAGTATACATTCGGCCAACTTTAAAGTAATCTTAAAATAACACCTACAAATTCACGCCTAGAGAATTCAAACTTTCAGGGAAGAAAGTTCATGCTGATTTTTAATTCTCCCTTTTGTTCGTTGTTGAAAGAGCTTCATTGTTATAGGTTTTGATATTCACAACAACAATCAAGCGATTTCAACAATGAAGAAAAACGAAAAGGAAAACACGGCATTGATCGAACTCTTGAATTGGTTATGAACTTTTTGTTCCCCGAAAGTTAGAACTCTCTCGGCTTAAATTTGTAGGAGGAGCAGTGAAATTCCGTGTAACGAAAAAAATACATTAGGCATATACGGAGATAGTGCTAACATCTTTTGTTGGATATCTTTGATTTACGTAAGTTTGAGGTGAAGGTGACACGTCTCACTGACACGCGTGATGAGATGTAGGCGTCCGTTGCACGTCTGAGAGCACACATGCTTATTTCATAACCGTTTTGTTTGCATTAACAGTCATCACAGTTATTTTAGACGTGGTACCACCCTAACGTAAACATCACATAGGTATCCAATTAAATATATAATAATTCACAGCCATATTCAATACACTACTGATGAGACCTCTCCCGGAGGGAGGAGTTGGTCTACTGCTCCCACGCTGACCAAATGTGTTCGGAGAAGAGAGCCGAAACTCTGAACTGTGGTCACCACTGTATTTTATCCACACACCGTTCCAGCCCCTCTGGGTTTGGAAAAAAATTCCCTTGGAAGAGCCGGAAATCGAACCCGGGACCTCACGATCAGCAGTCAGCGACGGTAACCAGTAGGGCAGTCAATTAAATATAAATATTAACTGATAACTACACGTAAATATACATTTTCGTATTTCATAACTTTCACCCTCACATACAGAGTTCCGAATCATGAAGCTTATTGTTTAAATAACGACCAAAAAAAGTGCCCAAGACGTTTATCAAGTAGTACAATGTTTCTCTCGAATCTACGTATTCTGTGATACTAATTTGAATTTATTTATTGCCCCCGGGTAACAGATCAGGTTAGGGTAGTTGAGATGGTGGAGGTTGTTGTTGAGTACCATCTCTTCCTTTGTCTGGTGTGACTGCAGAAAAGTCCTGGTAAACCATTAGCCAAGATGGGCGGCAGTTGGTACAATTGTTACTAACGTATTAGGATCAACTTTACCATGACATCTTCAGGACGACGATGTTAATGGGAATAAAGCGTTATTAACCAGAACTTTACAGGGCAGTATTGGTTGAATTTACTCAGGGATCTTCAGTTGATAGACATGTTTTCGAGCAACACACCAGACATCACCATTATCAGAAATTAAACTAGGATTCATGTCTAATACATTTTTTAGGCATTAATACTGAATTCATAAAAGAAACTTGGAACAAACATATATAATTTCTAGTTACACATTATAGATAGCACCATCTGTATGATCTTGATCTAACAATAAAACAATGCAACAAGGACTATGTAATAGAATGTAGTTTAAACTAATTTTCGCACTTATTATAACGACCTAAACATTGTCAGGTTACGGTAGGACGTATGTGTATGTTGTTATACGATTTTAAAAGTACAATCTGCTGTATACATATTATAAGCCATCTTTTTCTAATAACCAATACTTTGATGAGTTAAACGTTGGGTAACCTTTCATCCTCAAGTTTCTGTGAGTTTATTAAAATAATAAATTATAATGTTTATTATTAAAGAAAACCACTGAGAAATATTTTCAATCATCGCTTTCTAGAGTATATATTCGTTTTTTTTTATAAAGATTACAAAATCAGGAAAATTTCAGCCAATTTCTCATTTAAAAACGTTATCTTATTTAAAAAACTTTCCCTAGAATGAATGGTCATATTGTCTACAAGAAGAGGGTTGTGTTATCGTCAGCTTTCTGAATTACTTTTTTGAATAATTAGGAAGTGAAGAAAAAAAAGCTACATAAGTAAGAACCAACCAGTATCACCTTTGTGTCGCAATCTTCTGATTTTGTGATCCAATCCGAGCTAAAATAGGGTCACTTTTGGTGACCCGAACAGATTTGACCCGGTCTTGACCCAAAAGACCAGACTGACTCTATGTACCCGGTGACCCGATGATCGAATCTTGGCTCAACTGACCCGGTGACTTTGCACTATCGTGAATATTAGATACGGAAGGAAACTTTTGGTGACGTATTTTTGTGTTTTGAGGGTAACATCTCGGTCCCAGTCACCCCTGAAAGAAATATTGTCAGAGGTAATAGTGTATATAATAATAATAATGACAGATGTTTTTTTAAAAAAATAAAAATTTTGCTTTGTCCTCTGGACTGTTGGGTCACCGTATCAGGCCGAGTACTATAAGCATAGACCCGGTGACCTGGTCTAAAGCTTGACCCGATTGAGCCGGTGACCCGTTTCATCTCTGGATCCAACCTCAGAAGCTAATTTTCTTTATTGTCTCCAGTTAATTGATGTAGGTGTATTCGGCCAAGCTACCTAATCTCTACCTTACCAAAGAGACCGCGGTGGCTTAATTGGTACAGCGCTCACCTCTGGTGCGTGGGGTCCTCGGTTCGATCCTTGTTCATGCCATGTGGCCATTGTGGTGGACAAACACTGTGAGCGTGGAATTTATCGGGGTGCTTCCATTTTCTCCAATATTTATCATTCCATCAATTCATCCCATCAACAGTTGCCTAAAGGCCTTAAAATAAATTTAAAAAACTTCCTTACCAACTTACTTGAAATGCAAAGGTTAAGTTTCTGGAACGTTATTTTTATTCGAAGCTCATGTTAATTAATTTTAACAGAAGTTTATTATGGAGTTTATTTGTGACTTAATGTAACCTTATACACTATACTATTTTTATTTTATGTGGTTCGTTATGGAGTACCTAGGATATACTTGAAAATGAACACTATTCTTTGTAACTATTCTGTGGAATAGTTAACTGCTGAAATAGTCGGGGGTAAAATAATAAAGTTTTCTCTTCAGAATACCGGGTTCTGAACTTGGAGATAAATTAAGGATATTGCATTTAAGGACCTATAGAAAAACCACATAACAATTGCATAATATTATCACGTCTAATTATACAGAGTGCCCGGAACAAAGAAAAAAGACTGTCAACACTAAGCTACTGTTATTTATTTTCAAAAAAAATGGTAGAACTGTCAACTTTGCAGTATAATAGAGAAATATACCAAGTTATTCGAACAAGCACGGCAAATATCCAAATGGTATACAACCTTCCACCGCATGTTTTCACACATTTGTAGGGTGACACATTTAGAAGCTGTGCTGATACTACGAAGTAAATCTTTCAAATCCGCTACTGGAGCTGGTAGGCAAGGTCTTTCGTCATCCCGAAAAGAAAAAAAAAGATTAGATGTGTGTGTGATCTGGGGATTCAGCAGACCATGGGATGGGTGAACCACGTCCTATCCATTTTCACTGATGAATCATGTACTGGAACAATTTTGCCTATGACTATCATAGACAACCTGTCATACACAGCCTATGACTGTCATAGACATTATAACAGAGATCTAAATCGACCTTGAAAAAGGCGAAATATTTGCCTACATTTTTTCGGCTATTTATTATCTGAAGAAAGTGTAGGTCTGATTGTTTAAAAAATAAATGAGAATAAACCTTTTTAAGTTCCTTGGTAGAGACCTTATAGTACCGCTTTGTCCGTCTGTTCTCCGACTTTTAACTTACTTAGGTCTCCAAGCACCGTAGTTGTTAGTGTTGCCAACCAGTGTCCACAAATTTTAAAAACAAGATGTAGAGACGTAGTTGAGTTAACACTGGAAAGATGTTGGTTTGAGCAGGCCGCCGTTGTAAATTTCATTCGTTTTTCAATTTCCTTCAATATCGTGAGACGTATCAGCACCAAATTTGGCATAAACTTTATTCGATACAATAAAAAATACTGTTCCCGTCCTTAAGCATCCAGTGGTCAGCGTTGCCTACCTATTTTTTTTAAAAAAAATGAATGCTTGTGTGTCTGAGATGCTATCAAGGAACCCTCTGAGCCATCGATTATTATGGGTGCAGTAGGAGCACAAACTTGTTTAAAATTGCACTAAAAAGTTTCAAAATTAGTTTTGTTACCTAGGATCGAAAAAGTCCTATCCCAGCTCTGCAAGTAAAGTGACTCTGGAGAAAAATGAGCTTCGTGTTTGATTGTAACCTGTTACAAATTGTAGTTATACAAAATAAGTCATGCAGTTTGGGACAGCTTATTGAAGGTGTTAAACAACCTCATATAATTCTTTGCTTGAGTTTCTACTAGGTTGCTTGCTTTTAAAGAGTGTGTCTAATTTTAACATCAAAGCGATCTTTCTCTCTCCAAAATAATTTAGAAATACCTCTTTTTTCTATTTATTTTTTTTTTCGAAAGGAACTAACTTTACTCGACTTTCGACATTTTTCTCCATTCCTTATTAAGAATGGAGTAGTTCATAGATGCTATCCTTTGTGAAGAGAAGTTTTTGAATGGTGTCTCCATCTAGCACTTTTAGGAAAATATACTGTTTTAAAAGATCAAATTTTGAATGCTAATTATAATGTGTGCCAAAATAAAATATTTACAAAAAAAAATAGGCATATTTTTTTAAAAGTATGTTGTTTAGAACCGAAAGCAGTAAATATTTGTATTGAGCCTCGACTCGGTAGAGCGCTCGACTTCAGTCCGATAGGTCCCGAGTTCGATTCCCAGTGGAGGCTCAAAATTTCGGTGTTCATCCAGCATCGTGAGAACAATTCTGGAGCTATTTGAATAAGAAGTAGCGGACTGTGGTCATGAAAGTGAGAAACACGGCAACGATGAGGCGTTACGCTGACCATGTAACACTCTACTTAAATATAATACAGCCACTGATAGGCCACGGCCTTAAAAAGGGTTGTCGCGCCACCCAGTCTAGTTCAGTTTAAATGTTTGTATATATTATGTGACCTTTGCTACATCTGATGTAGCAATATCAGGAAGCAGGATTCTAGGATAATAAATTATAGGCTAAGTTAGTTCCATCGTAAGTCCAGATCGGACACCATATGTAATCTTAATTTTGGTGTTGTTGAATTTGTCTCATCACCACTAATAACATGGCATTGGAAGTGAAATGTTTGATCTTTTAGTTTTCGATGTCTCTGTAGACAGATAGACATAAGTGCTCTATAAGTAAAGATTAGCAATTACTTTAGTCCGTCATTTTCTACTTTTTTTTTATAAGAGTTTAGAACTCTTATTGAAGCGACAGAACGACAAATGCCGCGTGCATAAAAGGGCTCCAAGCTGTCTGCTTGTGTCAGGGGCGTAACTACTATGGCGCAAAATCCCGCAATGCGGGGGGTGACCCTTCATTCTTGCCTCTCAATGGGCCGAATCGAACTCCGACCTTGGGTATTTTCATATGAAGGGGGGGCATAAAACGTAGTTACGCCTATGACTTATGACTTCCACAATTCATAAGGGTCACGAAATTCTTATTACTACAGTATATTTTAGTCCCCTTTCCCAACTGTCACCCAATTCCTGCTCTGTACTTCTAAAAGGAGCTCATATGCAACATTCCAGATATAAAAGATTTTTCTATAGTTGGATATTCAATTGTAGGTTAGGATACAATACAGGACAGAGACCTCGGAACAAACAAGAAAGTACAATTAATAGAAATTCTGTGCAAAATGGATTTTCTAAAGTTGTTAGTGACATATGAATGAGGTTTGACCCAAATGTAGGTGTATATATAACCATTTTCAGAGTAATGTCGGTCTTCCGTCGCCCTCAGATTCTGAAAACAACCTGCCCAGGAGAGATTTTGCTGAAAGAAACACTGATACATGCACGTATCCGAGGAAGCAGAGCGAAAAGGAATATTGAGAAATGACATATACTTCCATTACCAGAGACCGAGCGACCGTAACTAAGATGTTAGAGCGTTAAGTCCGCAATCAGGATATCCTGGCTTCGATACCAACCCCCCCACGATCGTATTTATGGTTCTCTAATGTTTTTCCACAGTCACACCAGGCAATTTCCGGGTTGTTGCCTTTAACTACCGACCAAGACCTTCGTCTATTCTTTCCCTTACACTGTCCTCACTTGAAACTATAAATAAATTCAAATTTTTAACATTCAAATTGCTATCACCAGATGTCTCTCATCTAAATTTGGTTTAGAAATACGTTTAGAACACTTTTATTCTGAATGCAATATAATCAGAATGAAAAGCGATATAACTAGCCAGAATTCAGTCAAATTACTAATAATAACAACTATAAGCAAACTCTTCTGTAATATCACGCTATATCTATAAAAACTACACCTCTCCTAGGTGGAATAGTTATTCTAAAGAATAAAAGTTAACCTGTTTTCATGAAGTGTAATATTTCGTTTTTTTTTATTTTTTTGTGGTTGTTTGTTTAACTATTATGCTAAAAATACTTGGGACTTTTTTCGTTCATAAACTGATTCTTTAATATACTTCAATACCTGAAGTAATGTAGGTTTAAAATAATGATTTATTCTAGACATAATTTGATATGTTTTGCCAAGTAACAAGTATACATGACAATATAAAGTTGAAAGTGAACGATTATTTCATTTTATCTGTGTCCACAAAATTTTGAATTGTATTTACTGAACCTGTTAAATGAATAAAAAAAAGGAATACTAATAGTTCTAAATATGGTCTGTTAACATAATATGGGAACCTAGTCTCAGTGATTACGCCAGACTGTAGGGGAGGTGTCACCCCCTCAACTTTAAAATGCTTGTGGTAATAAAACAATAGAAACAGTGGAAAAACACTTACACCTTCCAATTCTGACTTTACACCCGCCCCCCTCAAACCGAAAATCAAGACGGAATCCCTGCCTCCTCTTTTCTGCATAACTTCCCCATCTATTTTATTATAGGTCTGTGTTATAAGTTTACGGTTAGTAACATTATTTCTTGCTTGAGATACTGCACAGCAGGTCAGGAAGAGTAAGTTTAGGTATGAATTTTTTAAATTTAATTATGGTCTTTAAACAACTTGACTCAGTCCAATATAGAGTAGGAGAGAAAATGTTAGACGGAAGTCTGCCAGAGCCTAGCTTGAAGGTATTATCTCGGCATTTGCCTGATGTGACTGAGGAGGAAAAACCTGGTTAAACCTCTGATGGTATAGGCGGCTGCTGGGATCGTTCTGAGAACCTTACGATTGCTAAATCAATTGAGTTACGGTCGCTCGATGGCTGATCTGATGTGTGAAACAGCTTGACACTTAGATCATAAGTTCGTGGGGGGGGGGGAAGCTTTGAAAGGATACAGATAATAAATACAGTTAATGATTCAAAACTAAAACTGTTATTCCTGCTTCATAAACAAACAAAACTTCTTTTACATTAAATTAGATGTCCTGATTCTAAACCTGAAGTCAGGTTTTCTCTGTCACATCAAGTTTCTTCTATATTCTTTCAGAACAGCAATCGTACTTAAAACTGGATTCTGTCAATCAAACACTTTATTCAAATGAAGTTCTTGACTAGAACTTCGACTAAGTTGGCACACCTCCCATTATTATATATCGAGATGTTACTTCATTTGTTACGATGCCTTGGATGTTTTTAGCTCCAAAACTAAGCAAGTTTTTACATATCTTGATTTAAACTACTTAGTTTTTATTTCGAACTGAGCATTTTTACCTTTGAATCTATACTGATCATTTTTTTTATAAACACCCTGTACGTATAATGCAACTTATAAAGAATTCTATTTGTATATCGTTTCAAATTTAGAGTATACAGAAAGTACACACAACTTGAATTGAATTTGAACTAAATTGAAATTCAAATTATATTGACATGGCCTATCGCTGTTCTATCACCTACCCCTTGTGACGGTGCGTCGTAAGTCCTCAAATTTTGCTATTTGTAATGTAGCAATGATTGCAGTTGTCCAAGTCATGTACTTCAAAACAGCCAGTACCAGTGATGGAGAAAGACAATCTGAGGCCCGGGACAAATGAACTTGATTGACCGTTCACAAATACAATCGTGAGCGCACACTGCTACTGTTGGCCGAAATATCTTATTATCCGTTATTCCTAGCCCCGCGCCAAAACTGAATGATACGGAATACCTAGGATCACCAGACGTCCCGGTTTTCAGTGAAATAATTAACTGTCCCGAAAAATGATATCGGGACGCCTGTTTTTCCCGGTTTTTGTTTTTTGTGACTGTGAATGTATTCTTAGTGTTCCTGAGCCTAATGATAACATGTATTTTCTACAATTAATACGGTACGGACAGAGAAACGAAGTCGCCTCCACGTGTTAACAACTAAAGGAATAATTAAATGTACGTATATGGAATCAGTACAAAAACCTCTTCGGGGTAAAGGGAAGAGTGACGCAAGAATTCTACTCACAAAAGAAGTGATATCCATTTTGCTAGTGACTTTGTGTCATATGGTGAAAGTGTTTTCTTTGTAATAAAATTAAGAGACTTAGTACCCTCCCTTTTTGTCATAGTGGCACAAAGAAAGTCACTCGCAAAATGGATATCACTTCTTTTGGTGAGTAGAATTCTTGCGTCACTCTTCCCTTTACCCCGAAGAGGTTTTTGTATTAATATCACTTATTTTGTAAGCCTGCCTATTAAAAAAAGTTTATATTCTTCATACAAAAGATCGATTTTATACCAGTGTAGGCTCCGTATCTCGAAAACGGTAACTCCTATAAAAAATAACCATTTTTTTATCCCAACTTGTTGAGGCCCGCAATTGACCCCTAAAAGCAGGTACCAACCATTTGGGGCTAAAGCAAAAAGACACAGACACACTTTTCGATCATTTGTGAAAATTCTGTGATTCGGCTAAAAAAAATCATTTCTTTTGAACCTCTTCACCGATTTTGACATGTGATACACCGTTTGAAAGGTATTCAAGCTTAGATTACGATTCCGTAATTTTCTGCCTCCTATGTGGTCTGGAGTCAGTGCAATAATCAGAAATGTGAAATTTTTATTTTATTTCGAACCTCCCTAGGGGGTCCCATGGAGGTCCTACCGACCTCAATTTCTTTTCTGAGCCTTAGTACGGCAAAGAGCTTTCAAGTGCAAGTTCAAGCATTAAAATCGGGCTTATAGTTCGTTTGATCCGAAATTAGCTGTATATAAGTGAGTGCCGCTAACAGACTCGTTTGAAAGCGTCACTCGAAGAACTTCCGTTCTTGATGATGATGTTCATTCCCTGACAAATCATCCAATTTTAGAAAAAATAGTTGCGTCACTATTTTTAGAAATATATATTGATATATTTCGCACGTAGGTTTCTACACGATTAGGATATCAGAACCACTTTTGAAAAAAAAAGTTTTGCACTTACAAGGGAATGTTTTTTGCTCGAACAAAAATTCTGATGCGAAAATATGTTTCCTGAAGAATGTGATACGCTGAGATCAGAATGGACGATCATTCATCTGCTATCTTCCTCTCCAAACTGACCAATAACTAGTCAAATATTCTATAATACAAAAAACTGGAGACAACCTTGTAAGTCGAAAACGCGTGAAGGGAGTGAGACAAAATATTGAATAGAAGTAACGTGGATGCTGCGCTACTAGATGCAGGATATGAGAATCATGGCAGCCATCTTGAAAGCCACCATTTTGGAATTTTTAATGGAAAGTTGGTCATGTGACATATCGTTTTAGGCTAGCTTGTTTCAAGAAATCCAAATCTGAAGTCAGTTTGTAGCTACCTTTATTCGTTTAGAAGATAGTGATCCTAAATGTTGGGATTTTATCTTCTACAACATGTGCGCAAAGTGATATACATTTGCGGACACACAAAACCAGTATGTACTTTTATCATGCCTGCAAAACCCTTATGGACCCTGCAAAACCCATTGGGTTCAATAGCGGCTCAGGTATGCTTGGATCCGTTGCTGGAGATGGTGTAGCTCGTTCATTTTTCACGATGCACTGCCTTGCAGATAGCTCCAAAGATATAAATCAAGGGATGTGAAATCAGGTGAAGGAGTGGAACACTCGGCGGACCCTTGCAAACTACTCCAACATCCCGGAATTGTATATCCATCTACTCTTGCACTCTATCAGTGTAGTGGGAAGTGCGACATATTGCTGGTAAAGAGCTGAAAAACTTTCATCAGAACTCACAGTTACCAGTATTCTTCCAGCCTTGGTGCCCTCAACAGTGATCTATCCATTGAGAGGCTCCTTGTTCACCCGATTTCATGCGTGTTAACTTCCATTTTGACTCTCATGATTTGCATCTGTCACAAACCGGGATAGAGGAAGAGACAGGGTATGTAAATAAACTGGACCTAGCCTTATTCAGGATACCAGGAATCAAATCCGGGACTTCAGTTTTAAACAATCATAGTTTTTATCAAATACCTCTTTCGCTCACCGAATTTCACGCTTTTAAATTTACATGTTTTGACTCATCAGCAAGATTCATCAGTGTATCGTGAAAAATCAACGACCTACGCCACCATAAAGAATCAATTAGTTACACCATCTCCAGCAACGGATTCAAGCATACCTGCGCCGCTGTTAAACTCAATATGCTTCGCACTGTCCATAAGGATTTGAGAAAGATACTGGATTTGAGTGTCTGCCCAAATGTGTACGTACATGATGTAGGACGTAAAATCCAAATATTGTGGGGCCATATTTCCTCAAAGAACAACAACAGATAAGAACAGATTTCAGATTTGGATCCTAGAACAAATTCCAAGATGGCGGTTTTCAAGATGGCTTCCCTGAATTTCATCTGCCGCATATGGTAGCGTAGCATCCACGTGGCTTCTATTCAATATTTTGTCTCACTCCTTTCACGCGTTTTCGACTTACAAGGTCCTTTCCAGTCTGTTGTACTATTCGAGTAGTCATTGGTCAGTTTGGAGAGGAAGATAACAATTCACAGATGAATGATTCACCCTTTCTTATCTCAGGGTACCATATTCTTCAGGAAAAACATATCTTCGCTCCAGAATTTTTTTTCGGGCAAAAAACATTCCCTTGTTAGTTCCTCCGAGGTGGCAATATTTCCAGCATGGCGGATGACTTTTTCAATCGCGCAGCCTGAATATATCAAAATCAGAAAAGCTAGAGAGATAAATCTAAAACCGTTGTGCAGATCCTGAAGTGTACTTTCAAGATATAGATGCAAATTTTCTGCATTCCTTCTTACTTTTAGTCTGCCAATTGAGTAATGAATTGCGTAAAAGTGCATTTTGAAATAATTTCTTTATGATGTAGTTTATAAGGCTGTAATTTTTGTCATGTTTAGACCTATCAACAGAATGTCTGCATGTACAAAATCATGGTGTGGAATCACACCACTCCTGTTCTCAGGGATTCAAATATGCCGTATGCCCTTCGCCGAAAATGCCGTATTTTGGGCTTAGATATCTCAGATGGGTTCTCATGAAAAACTAAAATTTGGTATCAAGGAATCCTTCTATATGGCCAACTTACAGTTTAAAAAATGCAACTTTTATTTTGAAGTTGTTTGGTCAGTTTAAGCGGTTTTTCTCAGTCATAACATGCAAATACAAATGCGGTATGTTTAAAAAGGCCACAGCTTAGAGGGGGGTTGAATATAAGGTTAGAATTTTTGTAATATTTAGACCTACTAACTGAGTGTCTGCATGATGTTGAATTACACCTCTTATCTTCTACGGGGGCCCAAAAAATATGCCAGATTCAACTGGGTCTAAACTTTTGTATCAGGGAAGGCTTGTATGTTTCCAATCCACAGTAAGAATTGCAGCTTTTATTTTCAAATGGTTTGGTTAAGAAAAGGTAGTTCGTGAGAGTAATATTGAGCGTTTCGAATTGTTGGAATTGGATTTTATTTAAGGCCTTTAGTCATCTAAGGCTCAGGCTGGGATAGGAGATGAGAAGGAATTCGGGAAGGTGTCGACCAGGGCCTATGTTGAAGGTGCCATCCTGGCATTTGCCTAGTGTGACTGAGGAAAACCCTGAAATAAAAACCTCAGTCAGGATGGTCTGTCACTATGATCGAACCCACGACCTCGCGAATGCTACGCCAATGCTCTACCACTGAGTTATGGTGGCTCGGTGTATCAAGTAGTGTGGTAATATGAAACTACATATACACCAAAAAAATTCGTTTCCACTGATCAAACCTTTTCTCATAGAAGTTGCAATTTTCAGTGTGAGTTTGGCGCATACAAAGCTTCCTTGACACCAAATTTCAGACTTTTTCATGAGAATTTATTTGAGGTTTAAGCCTGAAATTCGGCATTTGTTTCGGCGAAGGACTACTTTTGAATCCCCGTCGGAAAAAAAAGGAATGTGATTCGACGCCATAATATTTTGCATGCAGACACTCTGTTGATAGATAAAAACATTAAAGAAAATTGCTGCCTCATATTTAACACTTTCACACAGAGAAACGTGGCCTTGCTTGTTTGTGAAGATACCGGATTCGCATTTGCATGCTATGACCGAGAAAATCCACTTTCACTCATCTTCGAAATAAAAGTTACAATTTTTAACGAGTTTCCAACACACATGGCTTTCTTGACCCAAAATTTCAGTTTTTTTCATGAGGACTCATCTGAGATACTTAAGACCAAAGAGTTATGTTTGATTCTCTGTAGAACAGGAGTACAAGATTTTTTTATCAGCTCTTCCCGCAGGGCTAGGCAGCCATATTGCAACTCATTTGGAAACACTTCCGGTAGGAATAACCGGTAGGTAAGCCTCTCTCGCTTATCTTGAAAGATAAGTAACAGCGAGAAGCGCTTCACCCGGTAGCTGCAGTGTGGTCTTGTGAACAAGGCATCGGGAAGCTCATCCAAACATCCCGTGTTCAAACCCTGGCGTTGACTTTTTACATATATTTTTTAAAGAAAATTAAAGTTTGTTTTTTCGTTTTTTATCTAAATACGCATAAAGAAATTTAATAGAATGCAGTGAGAAGGGAGCTGGACGGCGTGCTCCGCCCCCCCCCTCATCTCCCCGGTTAGCGGTGGGCATATGCAAAACTACTGTTCACTCAGAAGTTCTGTTACTGGCATTTATATATAAGAAATAAAGTTTACCAAAAGATCAAAAGTTCTGTTTACGCAGAAGTTCTGTGCCGTACCGGAAGTGTTTCCAAGTGGGCTCTCCCCAGCCCTGCAGATCTGAAGCCAATTCTGAAAAGAATAATCTTGCACTCGGCCAGTGTAGCCAACTAGGTTTATATTATAGCAGTAAAATTTTCCAAGACAAAACAAACCAAAATTTTACTTAGCAAAGCGACACACTATTTAAAACTATTTCTGAATTCCGTTGCCGGCCATAAAGACTTTTGCGGCAATTTCCATGCAGCTTGGTCGTTTCATTTGGCGTTTCAAAATATTGAGTACATCGAAACACTTGCTATCTTCCACTTGAAAAAGGAGAATTAGGTTTAAAGAATTTAATGTTACAAGGGAGTGCATTGTTAATTCATAGAACTATGCATTTTCTCTTTACAATATCCGGATACATTCTCCGCTAAAATGTTAGAAGAGATATTCTGAATAATTGACAATCCATTACCTCTTTCTTATAAGGAAATGGGCATATTGCCCTATTTAACGGAAACTTTCATACAAATTGTATATTTATTTCGGGTGCAAATGCCATTAGATTCGTGGTCTGTTAAACAATTTTACGTATATTTACAAAATATTGGTCCAGTCTTTGAACCTGCCATTCAACGTCATTTTAATAATATTTGTTAGAATGAAATATGGCCATACTTACAGGAAAGGAAGGAAGATTATAAAGTGTTCGAAAGCAAATTTTAAGTTTTACACCAAATTTATCCGATTATATCAGTTAGAAATTACTGCATCACCTAACTGTAAACAATGTAAAAAATACTGATACAATTTTACACAGAATTCAAAATTGTGGACACTATAATCCCATATGAATTCAATGTAAGAAAATTTTTATGGCGTATTACAAGAGCATCATCAATGCCCTACACGGATGCTAATCTCATGTGCTTTCCTGAATTTATAGTTTATCCTAAAGCAAAAAAAAAGTTCTTTTTGGCTAATCGCAAGCACAATTGACTTAATATTAAATTCGCAAGATACTAATAATGTTGAGTATTATGTTGCATATATAAGCTATCAATACAATAATATGTCTACGAAGTATAAAAAATTATATAAAGGTAATTATAATAAAACCTTTTATGTTTAGATCATAATGGTTAAAGTATATTATGGGTACACACAGGTCATAATTTGGAAATAATAGGTAATTGTGCACTATAGATAGGGTGTAACAGACACACAGGAGAGTACGAAAAACATTATATGTAACTCCAGTTTTGTTGCAGTTCTTGATTCAATAAAAAAAGAGTCGGAAAGCTGATCCAAAGGTCCCGGGTTCAAACCCTGGCGTCGACTTTTTGCATATTTTTTTTAAAAGAAAATTAAAGTTTTTTTTTCGTTTTTTATGTAAATACTCAAAAGGAAATTTAATAAAAGTTGTGATTTATAATTTTAAAAGAGGCCAATAAAAAGTAGGATGTATATAAACCCACCAGGGCAGGATGCGTCCGAAGGGAGCTGGGCGACGTTAGCCGCGGGTGGGGGGCGCAGCGGCCTGTTAGCTATGGGCATACGCAAAAGTTCTGTGCCGTACCGGAAGTGTTTCCAAGTGTGCTCCGGAAGTTGCCAAAATGGCTGCCCAGCCCTGCGGGTCGAGCTGAAAAAACAAAATCTTGCAACAGGAAGTGGTGTGATTCAACGCCATGATTTTTTGCATGAAGACACTCTGCTGGTAGGTATAAACATTACAAAAAGTTCCAGCCTTGTGTTGAACTCCTTCACAAAGAGAAAATGGTTTCAAAACCGAATTTTAACCAAATTTTTACTCATTTATCAGTCTATTTCTACAGAATAAATAAATTCAATTTTGAAAACAAATGCTCTTCTAGTTTTTAAGATATGGTATTAAAGGTTCCTGTACATGGCTACGGAAGCAAAAACGTCATCCGCCATTTAGGAAATATGGTCGCCCCTGAAGAAATAAGCGCATAACATTATTTGCTTTTTTCAAAAGTGGTTCTGATATCCTCATAGATGTAGAAAATCATGTACAAAATATAAGATTTCCTTAAAATAATGGTGCAACCAGTGTTGGATGACTTGACGTGGAATGACCCATAAGCTACTTCAGAGTTCTATGATTATGGAAGCCACCAGCAATATCAGGAGCTGATGGTTAAAATTATAGGCAAGATGTTAGGGACTTCATTATAGGTAATATATGGTGTAACTTTATTTCCTATCTATCTATGCATGGATGTCTGAAATGTCCCGGTTTTTCATTTGGAAACTCTGACAACCCTAGGCATACCTATTACGTCACTCACCACCATGGTTGTGCTTCATAAATTAACCTTAACAAACGATTGTGGAGGGGTGCCTTTAACAGGTGGGGCCCGGGGTGGGAGTAGCACTATCTCCCTTACGCCGCCACTGACAAGGACTGTACTTTCCTATAGTGAAAATGAAATTAAACTAAATTACTTTCGAGAGAGAAAACAGCATATCTGAAAAATCAAAGCAATCTCAAAGTGGGAAATCTAGCTTGGGACTTCCCACAGCCCATCGCGACTTGACTAGTAACCATTTTCAGAGATCCTGGTTGTGAAGACTTGTGTGACAAGCAAATTCGGGACTTTTCGAGAATCGCGTGAATACAATACCTTTTAATGTTTCGCCTATTGAGATTTTCCAGAAAGTTCCTTATTTCTCGAAATTTAATATGGAAACATGAATTTCACTATTTAAATATTAGGTTATATTCCAACATACTTACAAGACAATAATATTCCCCGTCTCTAATTATTAATGTATGTTCTTTCCTAAAGGATTTCGTTCGTATCAATATGATAAATATTGGAAACTAATATCTGCACCTGAGAAGTAGAATCGCATAAATCCAAGTTTGACCAAAATGTGATCAAAGCAGTTCTGTACAGCATTCGGAAGTCCTCCAATACTGGTTGTTGTTTGATTCGTGTTGTAAACATGGTAATAATGTAAATAAATATGTCTATTATATAGTTTCTCCTTTTAGTTTCTATATGAAAGCGTTTTTTTTCTTTTTCCCCTCGAAAACAAGGATTTGTGACTTAGGCGCTTCTATCACTCAGGTACAGATATGTAAAATGTTCCAAACGTAGGTTTATTAGATATTTGTTATTCCCTGATGCTGATCAGTAGCATGTGCCATAAAAAAATACAAAATGCAGTGTTGCCAAACATGAATAATAAACAAGATAAAATGTTCAAAATGTGTTTTCAAAATTCAGCCTCGCACATAATTCACAATTTGCAACAGTGGATTCCGTGGTTCATATTTATCATTTCAATGGAATACCAAATATCCCAAAAACTGAAATAGTTTCATTTATAAACACATTTTTATACCAGGATGGCAACACTGTCAACCCAGTTATATCATTTTTTTTTTAACTTCCTATATATAGCGATTTGATACAAACCAACTCTCCGAAGCGTTATTCAACTTTAATCGTTTATGTTATGTTGTGAAGTATTCTTTTTATTTATCACTGCAACATATATTTATGAATTTTTAATTAAATATTTATTTATTTAACATAGAAACGTGTCCTTATTGTTTATCATACAATATTCATTTTATTTATTTCCTCCCAAATTTTGTTAAAATTTGTAACCACCCTGTATAAACATTAAACACTTTTCAAGTTCTGCCTCACTTTAATTGGATTTAAGTTTGATCTGTATTATTTTCATCTCCGACTGACGTAAGTTAGTAGAGCAACGATTGGCTGAAAATCATCCAATCAATATTCTCCGTTTTCAATTCAAATAAAATCTGTAGCTATCTTGTCGCATGGTGTTGAACTTTCTTCGTTTGCCGTTCGGAACAGAGATGACTTCACTTAGTAGGTCATTTATTCATGAATCAATCTCGGAAACCTCCTTCCTCTTGTCATTTCTATGGCTTTACGAAAAAAGGAAAGCCTTCCTGTACAACGGACACTGAATGAACGGATGCTGCGGAGCTTATCGCTAATTAGTAGTCGCTGTTAATTAATCACGCAATGTTATAACGAGACAAGTTTATGGGGAACTTTTGTCAAAACTTTGGTCTTAACAGAATATTTGCGTCATGTTCCTTATGACAGGACATTTCTTAGATTTAATTAATGATTTCGAGAAGTCATTTTCAAAGACGCTCCAGCACATTATTGTGCCACGAAATTGAATAGCTGTGTCGCCAGGGAAACAACATTTTTTTTTATTAATATGTAAAAATAAGTGAAAATATTTGTTAATACAAAAGGAACAAGCATATTATAAGTACTACAAACTTTAATATTTGTGTATCGCCATGATACACAAGGACGATGTACAATTCAGTTTGAATACCTATGTACGGTTGGCCTCGATTAACCTGAGGTTCGACTTTTTATTTGCTTCAGGTGTCTTCGTTAGAAACGTGAAGTAAAAGATAACAAGAAATCAGAATAAGGAAGAAAATAATACAGAAGAAAATAAATATGAATGTTACGAGGAGTGATCAGAAAGTAAGGTTACAAAGCCTGTAAGGCAAGGGATACTGTTTACACTGGGAGAGTGATAATGTGGAGTGAAAGTGGGTACTGCTCAATGCTATCATCCTGTCTGTTCAAGCATTTATCACAACGTGAGATGAATGTGTTCATCTCCATTAAAAAGAAACTGGTGTCAAAATTACGAACCATTCGGAGGAAGCGGGTTTTCACGTCTTTATTGCTCTGAATTTTTTTTCGGACGGGTGTGGCTTTAGAACGGGGAATAAAATCACTTATTGTCAATTTTTGTCTCTAAGGCTGGTCCAAAGTTTCCCCGTGAAAGCGTCACGAATGCCATGTGTGAACGTGCATTATCATGGAGCAAGATTACGTCACTGCGTAGAAGATCTGTTCGTTCCGTCGGATGGATTCCCATAAGTGCTGTAATATCTGGGAGTACACATCAGCATTCACAGGCGTTGATGAAAGATGTTAAAATTTCACAGTCCAGCATATTTTAACACTTTCATGATGTGCCTTTCAAGTCTAAATATCCTCAAATAGCACCACACGACTTGACAAAGGGAACAGGTTTGGAATAGATAGACGCTATCTCAATAATTGTTAGATAATCCACATGGCGTGTGGTGTTGACGGTAAATTGTCACTAGAGACGATAAATGAGTATTTCTGCGATACACGAACACTAGTAACCTGTGGCATGAACCAGGATATTTAAAGATGTAAAGATAATCCTTAGTTTCAATAGAACTACTCAAAACCTTTCAGAACTAGCAACTATGAAGGGAGTGTTTTCTTTTCATTAGTTAGTGAGAGGACGCTAGTCATAAGTTGTCCCATTCCCTTCTCATATAGTCTTCAGAGTTAGGGCTCTGTTTCTTTAGGAGAGCTTGTGGTCTTAATGCGTGCACAGATTACAGCAAAGGAAACACGTCGACTTTATTACGACAGTAAGTTAATTGAGGGACGAATGTCATTGGTGAAAATCAAGTGAAAGGATTATATACCTTCTTAAATTGTCAGCAGTGTTGAGTATAGTGTTCAAACTTCGTTTGTTTTCTTTTCGCGGTTGTGTATAACTGTGTCGTTAATGACTCTATTTAGTGACTACAGGAAAATGAATATTGCAATTTTTACTTACTCGTAATTTACAAAACTCGTTGACTGTCGAATTAGAATCTTATTAACAAATCACTGAATTAATGGACAAACATGAAATATTCTTTTTTTTTAATATTTCCAATTGCATATGAAAAATGTATATCAAACATAATATATCAAAACAAACCGCACGAGAAGATTTACAGATGTTAACTCTTTCTGTTTATTTAGGCAAAGAAACGTCTTTTTTTTTTTCGTGCTTTGGCAAGCTTTATTTAATGTTTTTATTCGTTGTATACTTGGCTAAAATTTATTTATTTCACCCAATTGAATGCCCAATTCAGTTAAATTATCTCACAGTGACATCCCATGGTGTAGAGATAAATGAAAATGTCGAAATAATTGAGGCTGGAAAATGAGGAAATAAACAAACAGATCAATAGAATCGGTTGAGAGGAATGAACTAGCTGTTGAATTGTTTCATCTGAATCGAGAAAAAAGCTCATTAAAAACAATGTTTCGGCTGGTCTCAAGGGAGTTGTGCTTATAAGTGTGTTTACAACATGAAAATACATAATTTAACAACGAATGGGTTTACAGCGCGTTGTTTTTCAAGTTGAATAATGTATCATGGGGTCACCATTAAAAATGTTTGGCCACGTCAAGGGAATAAATACTAGATACTACCAAAGAGTTTACTTTCCTACAGACAACATTTATTCATCTTTTCCTTAGCTTCACCTACTTTCACTATTACTCATATCTGGAAATTCGAAAACGGTTTATACGCCATGCTTCCTATTTCAAAAAGGAAGCAATATGGCCAATGTATTTAATCTGTGAGATAGATTGAACTTTCTCAGAAGTGATATTATTTACCTATTTTAGTGTTAGAACAAATCTGTGAAATCGAAGGAAGTATCTTGCAAACGATGTTTACTCACTTTAGAGTTGATCTGTGAGATCAAATGAAATTTATGAAGAGAAATATTTACTTTGTTTAATGTTAAAAATAATCTGTAAATATCAAATGAAGTTACTGTTAAGCAATGTTGATTCATTTTAGTGTTGAGAAGAGTCTGTGCGATCAAGTGACGTATCTGACAAACGATGTTAACTCATTTTAGTGCTGAAAAGAATATTTAAGATAAATTGAAGTTTCTGAGAAATAATAATTTTAGTTTCGTAAAGAACCTTCTATCGTTTGAGGGTTTACGGAATACTAAATACCAATTGCAATACTTTAACACTATCTGCCCAACGCCCGTCATGTGGTTAGGAAGATAGTTTCCCTAAGATTCCCTGAAACAGCATATGGATTCTGCACAGGAAAACATGACACCAAAGACTGCTCGAACCCCCAAAGTCCACCTAAGTGCAACACTTGTAGCGAACGTCACCCAATATTCAGTTACAGATGCAAAGGGCGACCTACTCTCACTCCTGATACACCTGCTTACATCGTATCTCTCCGTGTTCCTGAGCAAACCATCCAGCAAACACCCATTTCCTCAGTCTAACAACCAATTACTATTGAACAAGTTCTCTCCTTTCTTACCCTCATATTTCAAAACATATTCCCATTTGACGGTGCCAATACCTTCCGAGAAGTCACTCATACAGCCAATGAAATCTTCAAAGTCAATTTGCAAGCAACCTATTCCGGCCCCTACATCTACTTTTCCGCTGAAACACTCACGCCTACATAACGTTTCATAATCTCGAAATTCGTCATCACTGTCAATTCACTCACACTTCATCGTCATTACTAGCACAGTGACCATCAGTGTTCTACAAGGGCTTCATCTGTCTGTTATCCAGTCTAGAGACGCCCTAGACAAGAAGATTGTCAATCATATGTCCTGAATGTAATGTGCCGTGGCGTCCAAGAGTACTTCATCATCATCTACTATCTCACAATCACCCCGAATCTACTCCAACCTAAATTATTATAAGCGCAAGAGCTTATAATGGCCACGATTCAAGATTAAATAAAATAAAATTTAAATTAAGGTTCTTACTTCCCTTAGCCCATTCAACCGAGCTGATCTCAATGGCCGAATTCCTCTTTCCCGAAATAGAGGGTGTGGCCCATTGCTGGCAACTAAAAATATCTAAGACCACTTCTTTCTTTCTTTCTGCCGAAACAGAGAAGGTTCCAATGATAAAGACACACTGCTATGTCAACTGCTGTAAAACACAACTATAATAGTAAACAGCATGAAATACAATTGTAAACCTCACAAAAATGTAACTGTAAACCTCATAGAATGAAATTATGAACTCTAGAATTTATAACTGTAGACACCAGAAAATGTAACTGTAAATACCATAAAATATAACTGGAAAAGTTCCACAAAAATGTAACTATAAACTGCACAAAAATTAAGCTATAAACCAGGTACAATGTAACGGTAAACTTCATAAAATGTAACTGTAAACTCCATAAAATGTAACTGTAAACTTTACAATAATGTAACCATAAACTACATAAAATATCACTATAAATGACTTGTAATGTAACTAAACCTCATAAAGTTTTATTAGAAATCAAGTAATTACTCAATCAGAGATATACCCTGCTCTACATCTAGGTACAAAATACGTGTTTCGAAGGGTTAATGAAATTTACTCTCACAGATCGAATTTATTAAGGTACCAATAATACTTGTTAACATGATTCATTTCAACGTCGTTTAATTATATGGAGCTCCAAGGAAACGAAACCAGTGAATATGAGACGAAAGGTCATCTACTTAGATTTCGAAATAGTAAGATGAATTTACTGACTGATCTGTAAGGGCAAGAAGGAAGGTATATTGTGTGTTCCCTCATAGATTGGAAACACAACTAAGGAAAACTTTAGAAAAATAAAAGCTTTAATGTTTATACTTCAATAATTTCATACATTTTTTTGACATTACAGCTATCTTAGTAAATTGATTTTGTACATATTTGTCATTAAAGCCATCTCAGTTGATTGATTTTGTACACTTTTGACATTACAGCCGTCTTAGTAGATTGATGTTGTACATATTTGACATTACAGCTGTCTTAGTAGATTGATTTAGTACATTTTTGACATTAAAGCCGTCTTAGTAGATTGATTTTGTACACATTTGACATTACAGCCGTCTTAGTAGATTGATTTGGTACATTTTTTTACATTACAGTCGTCATAGTAGATTGATTTGGTACATATTTGACATTACAGCTGTCTTAGTAGACTGATTTGGTACATTCTTTTACAGTACAGTCGTCTTAGTAGATTGATTTGGTACATATTTGACATTACAGCTGTCTTAGTAGATTGATTTGGTACATTTTTTTACATTACAGTCGTCTTAGTAGATTGATTTGGTACATATTTGACATTACAGCTGTCTTAGTAGACTGATTTGGTACATTCTTTTACAGTACAGTCGTCTTAGTAGATTGATTTGGTACATATTTGACATTACAGC
>JAGDQP010005002.1:0-81236 GCA_022664845.1 Lepisma saccharinum | reverse complement strand
TAATCGTTTGAATTTCATTTCATGAAATAAAAAATACACATTCTGGTACAATAGATTTATTATCTTTTCAAGTTACAATTTCATTGTGGATATTCCATCAACAACTTTTAATGTTTGAAGTTTTAGCCAGTATTGTAACTGTATGCAATTCCGCAAAGCACATGCATATTCTTTCACCGGTTCATGATACGTACATTTTAAAATGTCCACTTTGAAATTCAGTGCACGTAAGGCAGGACATCCTTGGTCTTCTAAATTTACAATATTTTTCAGTTGAAATACTTTTTCCAACAACACCATCTTTTCATGACCATTACAATAAAAGATGGATCCCATATCACAACATTGTGACAATATATGGCGAATGTGGGATACAGTATATCCATTGGCCGTATTCCACTGTAACCCGTGCAAATGATGTGTGAGCCAATCTACTTGTGTTTGATATGCAGCAGCTAAATCACAACGTTCGCAAGGTAATTTCAAAAGACTATGAAATATCAAGGTGGCATCACATGCAACTAAACAAAATTCTCTAATAATGTATTCCTTAGGGGAAATCTTAAACCGTTGAAAGTCAATGATGTATTGTATTGCACTAAGTACGCGTGTACTAGTCAGCGTTTTGTTTTGTTTTACAATTACAGGTATAATTTGTGCAATGCATTCAGGGTCTCGAATAAATTGACAAATAACATTAAACAAGGTAGTTTTCAAAATATGTGAATGACCCTGTTGTACAAAAAGTTCATAATAGTCTTTGAAAAGTTCTGGATCGTTCAAATGACTTTGAATACAGTTTGCAATAACAAATCCGGTATTCCAAACGTACATGCAATTATGGGGTTGATGTAAATTACACTCAGCGCATTCAATAGGATTATTTTGTAAATAAGTACTTACGGTGTTCAACACACACTTGTCCAAAATATATTCACCAATACAGTATGTACACTGAGCCATAATATCCACTAAAGAAAACACAATATCCACTACACAGTTCCAGTAAATAAAATGGTCCACTACACAGTGCCAGTAAATAGGATGATCCACTACACAGTTCCAATAAATATAAGTCCAATAATTATAGTTCCACTGAATATAATGTCCACTATACAGTTCAATGTCACTTCGCAAACACTGTCTCTTAGCAATATGGCGACGAGTGGCAATCTTTTTCCAGCAAAGCTTCTTTCAACTTCCAAACACAAGTTTTCATCAAGTGCTGTAATGCCCAATCCAAATTTTTTGCAAGGTTCACACCATCAGGATGAGATTCCAAGTACACAGCAAACAACTTCTGCTGAGTTTCCGGATTCTTCAAAATATCTGCTGCTTTGTTGTTTAACGATGATTGTGTTTCCTCCCAGGGAATTGGAATAAACGAAAATCCATCCATACCCATGCAAGCATGATCGCGTTGACTGCCTTTTCCCTTAAAACATCCCCAGCATATAAGATGGTTGCCGGGAGTCCAATCGTTAATAGCACGCCAAATGCATGCTTCGTCGATCCATCGCTCAGTACACTTACACGATGAAATAGTAGGTTTCACAGAGGCCTCGACTTCTGCTGCCGCTATAACTAAGGCACTCTCATCAATCTCTGCAAATGATGCCATGGCTATCTTCTCACAAACTGACTTCCTTTCACTTCAACTGCTATCACACTATAACCCTTCAACCAATCATATATGTTTACCATAAAAACAAACTCATTGGATTACTGCGCGCAACATTCTTGCGCATTTTCCTTTCATTCGTTTCCCATGCGCATGAGCTTTAGTCCTAGAATGTCGTTTAATCAAATAATTTTGTTCGTTAATGCCATTGTAGTATGCACTTTTATTCATCAATTATTATTATTCATATAATGTTATATTAATTTTCATATATACTCCGTTTCCTTGTACTAAAAAAAACACTAATAAGAGGTACCTAAATCTTCGTAATATTGACGAGTACTTCAAGTTTCTTGCATTGATATCAGTGATCAACAATAATAATTTTATTTAAAAAAATCATCTCTACCCTTTCTGCTTCTTTTCTTCAACTAAATTGGCGTTCAACCCTAGGCGATAACTTCATTATATCTTCTTGTGGTTCGGGTTACAAATTTAAAAATTTTCTTGCTAATTTGTTTATGTTTTCATCATCAACAGAAAAGGCAAAAAGCCTTCAGGGGGAGTACGATTCTCTGTTCCAAGTCATGGAAAGGGGCAGGAAACAAAGGTCAACGGTTAAATTGAATTTTAGTTTTTAATTAGTGAGCTGTCAATCCACGGAGTGAATTTGTGTGTCGTCTATAGAATTCAAGCAATAACCAAGTGTTCAATTAATGCGTAATTAAATCATGGAGTGAATTTGCGTTGTGTCCCTACTTACTTCTTCATACCAAATTTCATTTCTCTAGCTTCAGTGGTTTGGAAAATGGATTTTGGGCTGCCATTTTGGATTAAAGATGAAGACATTTTTATCATTATCATGTATTGTCGTGATCTAATCGTGATGGTACATCTTCATATCAAATTGCATTTCTCTGTCTCGAACGGCGTGGAAAATGGTTTTTAGGATGCTATTTTGAATCCAATAGCGACCTTTTTCAAAATGTAATATTTTCCTAAACTACTCTTGATAATACACATTTAGGCCAAATGTCGTATCTCTAAGTCAAACGATGTGGAAAATGGATTATGAGGTCCGCCATTTCGGTTCCAAGATTGTATCTTTGGAGACATTTTCTATTTTCCAACCTACTAATGATATGTATCGTCATACTATATTCCGTTATTCTATCTCCAGCCGTTTTGGCTGTGTATTCTTTGAAAAATTCATTTTGGTGCCATTGCGGATCCAAGGCGACAACTTTTTCAAGATTTTGTAATATTTCCTTAACCTACTAAAAATGGTGTACCTTAATACCAAATTTCGTTATTCTAGCTTCAGCCATTTAGGCTGTGTATTCTTTGAAATTTTACGTTGGGCGGCCATTATAAATACAAGAAAGAGACTTTTCATAATGATGGAATTTTTTCCCTTTACCTACTTATCATCTTCCACCTTCATGCCAAATTTCATGTTTCTAGCTTATTCCGAACAGCCTAAACAATATGATGAGTGAGTCAGTGAGTGTGAATGAGTCAGTTAGCCTAAAATACGTAATTTCAGGGGTCAACAACTCGAATAAGCTTCAAGCTACGAATATGAAATTTTGCACACCTGCACATATTTGCCATATCTCCTTAACTTGGAAAGCTCATATTCCTATCTTTAACACATTTTTTCTTACGGGCCCTCAAAACTTGTTCCTGTATAACATGCTTCTGGCAGTGCTGATGTTTTGTGACGCGGAGAACTTGGCTGCATGCACTGCCCTGCATGTTGACTTGTTTTCAAATCAAAAGCGGATTTATTTTTAATTCTATTTTAAACGTTTAGGTCTCAAGAGCATATCTTCTTTATCATATGATTTAATATTAACATTTATTTTTGGTTGCTAGATAGTACGTTCAGTCGCACAGCCTTTCTTACTCCTCACTGACGCTTTCTCCTATCTGATTAAGTTTAGCTACAAAGTTCACCCACATCTACTTGTCCTTCACGACGACAAAAGCGCTAAACATGGGCGGATTTATGGGAGGCAAAGTCCCCCGCCTCCTCCATCATTTCAGAATGACTTTAAAGGTTTCATTCTAAACGATAGCTTTTAAAATTATTACCCCTGAAAGTCTTTCTCGTGCTCCCCCACCCCAGGGTATCTCTCCTAAATCCGCCCATGGCGCTAAACCATCAGACTGTGCAGGAATACTTTGAGGAACACAGTTCTGGTTTTCAGCATATCATTAGGCCTCCTAATTCTCCCAATATCAATCCCATAACGCTCTTGTAGGACTTTATGAAAGGTACAGTAGGCATCTGATAGTGGATAAGTCCATACCTGCCCTGGAGGCTATATTACACACAGCTTGTTTAGCGATAACTCCCGACTACGACCGACACCTTGTTGAATCAGTATCATGTAGTCTAGCTGATGTACTTAAAGAGTAAATAAGTAGGACCTACAAAACATTAGGGTGGTGATCATAAATTAGTGACCAATTGTTTACTCGATGTACTGTGTGTATGGCATACACGATATATTCGGTACAGTCACGGAAATATGTACTGCGGGAGTTGAATAAAAACTAACATTTAGCTTTTTATTTAAATTATATTTATCGGCCAGGCAGGCAGTTATAATTAAGCCGTGACATGTCTGAGGAACAGAGGTGGCAGGTTTAGTCTAAAGAATGCATAGCTAGTCCATAAATGTAAGGTAAATAAAAACTAAAAGCTAGATCATAGACTAAATAATTGCTAGACTCCCGCAGTACATATTTCCGTGACTGTACAAGTACTTATGAGTACAAGTTACTCCTTGATGATCTTCTGTAATATATTGTGTAAATAGTCAAACTATTCTAAATATCAAGTACTAAAAAAATAAAAAATGTCTACCGAAGTGAATGCAAAATGTTTGTAACGATATTTTCTGTTACACTTATTTCAGCGTTGGGACAAGCGTAAGCCATAGAGCTGTTACTGCTAAAAAAAAAAAAAAAAAAAAAAAAAAGTATTGCCTTTTCTCAATAAACGATTCCTAACCAAATTTGTATTGTAATTTCTTTTACAGTAATCGTAACAGTTAGCCCTACTTATGTTTACGAAACAGGTCGTTTAAACCCAATTCTTCATGTTTATTTATTCAACGTCCTATTTCAAAAACTGCCAAGAGAAAAAAGAAACAGGACTTTCCTTATACGGTGCTTACATGTAACAATAAATCGTACACATTAAAAAAAAAAAAGGAACAAAATATATTAACAGGATAGCAAACACAAGACAACTAGTAAAAAAAACCTGAATAGCACCAGTGACTATTAAAATGAGAAATACGTGACTTTGAATGGATATTGTCCACGAATGGTCCAGCATGTTTATCCTATTATCTCTTGCAATATCTTCGTTTCTTCTCCTTCAAAACTACAAAAAAAATCTTTGACGTCTTTTCTTGTTATTCGTTTCTGAATGCTGAGCTATCAATAGTGGCACCTGCTGTTCGATCATTAATACGCGTTTGAATTCATCTCGAGATCTTTTCACGTAAATAGCCGCCAATGCCTTACATGATGCCACCTTGCGTATCATTCCCAAAATCCTATTATTTCTTTTTATTATTATTATTATTATTATTATGTGAGCCTTTTCTTTTTGCTCTTCCTAAATCCGTGTACAAGTATAGAAGACACTAAACTAGATTTTTATTACGTGGAACCATTTTCTGAGAAGAGACAGTTTTAAAGGAGAGGATGCGGGTAGATGAATGTAGTCAGTAAAAAGACTGATAGATGGACAAGAAGATAAGCGCCTAGGAGTAGTAAACTTAGTGGTCCATTTGTCTTTCTGAAGACTCTAAACCGGATCTTAAAATTCATTTTTAAAAGCCAAAAGAAACGGAAAGACAAAAAAATGAACATAAATGTTGCAATGCGAATAACCAAAGCGTCTAATCGTTTCTCTTTCTTAAATTTAAGGACATGCTTGTAATGATACCAGTTGTCAATAATCTCATAACTATGAATATTTATTTTGCTACGTATTTTGCTCCTAGTATAAATAAATAACATTTTGAATTCCCCTACGTGAAGATTTAGGTGCTTGTTATCGAATACTTAATAGGGAAACTGAGTGAAACGACATCTCGAAAGACCTTCAAATATTTGAGATAGCCAGCCACCACCTGTGCTTACATCTTTGTGGTAAATTGTTTATTATTATTATTATTATTATTATTATTATTATTATTATTATTATTATTATTATTATTATTACTATTATTATTATTATTATTATTATTATTATTATTATTATTATTATTATTAGTCCAAGCAGAAATTAAAGAATTCTTTATGAATCCTGTAGCTGATATATAGTCCAGTAGGAAACTCAGAACTAATTTGTATGGGAACTAAGGATCATATAGTACTGCCCTAGAAGATTTTTGGTGGGCATCACCATATTCTTAGGAGGAGGGAGAATTGAAAATAGCAGCTAAATGCAAATTACATGCTAAAAGTGTATCTGTCTGATTGGCTTAAACAATGGGTTATTTTTCTATTGTTAAATACGTATAAGCTATGGGTAAACCACTTTTCTCCCATGATTCTTCTATCCTTTGATTACGATTACGATTTTAGCTTTTCTTTTAAAGGCTATTCTATGTTAAATCTGCCAAGTGATCCGCCATCCCCGATTTTCTCTAAGTTAACCATTTCGTTTTTGTTGTGGGTCCAAGAAAAAAAAATCCAAAATGTTCTGATATCTGGACCCGTTTGCATGAATTAGACGTTTGTAAAATTTTCCAAAATAAGGTTGATGTGGGCACTAACATGTTGTTATCGATTAGTTAATCCTCACCTATAAGTCAAGTTTCAATAACATTTTAGTGTCAAAGGCTCAAGAAGAACATTAAACTTCAAGAAGATAATTATTTGCAAAGAAATCACGTTTGTGTAATAGAGGGTTTGTTTTTACCGTGGTCTGCACTTCCAAACTTAACAATCATTTTGCATAGAGGTGGTAAATCTTAAAACTGTATATGATGGGAAAAGTTACGGCTCTGTTGTTCGTTCTGTTGCTACATAAAATGAAGTGTCAGATAAATTTGACACACTCATGTACTTGCGTGTAGAGTTACCATTAACCTTGGTTGCTATCATTTTTCATTTCAGTATGCACTGTAAAAAATGGAAACACGAAGTGGATGAAAGTTACTCCGCTTTCTGGAGAAATAAAAGTCGAAAATTAGCGTTTTGTTGTATTTACTCTTAAATTTGGATATAGTGTAAGCCTTTTAGTGAAAAGATTGGTAAAATTAACTCCATTTTAAAGTTTAAAATTTTCTTTGTAATAACTTAACGTGTGTCCTGAAAATGAGTTGAAACTGGCCAAAGTGGTCCGTGAACGTCCAACTTATTTTACGCTTAAAACTCGGTCATTTTCTAATCGAAGTGTAAGCTAAACTGGCAATTTTGAGGTTACGTACTTTTGTGGATGAAGTTTAAGCCTTAGTTGGATATTCTATAATCCAGTAACCGGAGTAACGTTACTTGCTTGTCACTGAACGCCCCGCCATTTTGAGTGTTTATATTGCCTTTACACTGTGAAAAGTAAACAGTTCACTGGTGGACCGAGAACGGCAAGGATTGCATTGGCAGTAAGAGAAATTAAGTTAGGTATAAATCTTTACACTGTAGCAAACGCACCTCTCCTTTTTTCACGAGACATTTCTCGTAGTAAAATAAAAAACGTGTTAATGATTAACCTCCTTCTCAGTAAAACCCTAGCTATAGATATCACTCGGAAAGCCAGAAACACCAACTGCCTTCGTAGCTAGAATCATGTTTTGGCTCACGTTACAAACTCTATTCATTATCCTGCATCAAAATTATATACAGGATGTAACATATTATGTACAACATCTAAGGGAACAATTTGCAGCAATGCACATTAATCGGAAACAGCAATTATATGGCAACTATGACAGGGCCATTTATGTGTAAATGAACATAGTTATTAATTTGTTCTGTGCACCGAACCGTTATGACAAGCGTTATAGGTAATTTCTTCATCATAGCAGTCAGATAAGCTTTGTTACATTTTGTAAGTTAATTGTATTTGTTACACCAGTTTTTCTATGCTAATAAATAGTTTTTTTAAAAGAAAGTAGCTAAGTGGCAAGAGCGTCTGACCAGTGTGCTTGTGGACCCTGGACCGAAACCCGACCATTTCACCTTTTTTTTTTTTAATTTTTAATTTTAAAGGAATTATTACTTTTTATTCTTTTCTACTTTAAAAAATGCTCTGCTTGAATGAAATACGTTGGAACAGTCATATATATATATTAATAATACACAGCCATATTCAATCCACTACTGGATGAAGCCTCTCCCGGAGGGAGGAGGTGGTCTACTGCTCCCATGCTGACCAGACGTGTTGGGAGAGGAGAGCCGAAGCTCTCAACTGTGATCGCTACCTCTTTATTCAGGTAGCTCCCCAATTGGCCTCACGACGCTGGGTGGACGCCGCACAGGCCATCTGCAGTACTGCAACGGTCATCCGTCCAAGCACTGACCAGACCCAGAGCTGCTTGACTTCGGTGATCTTACGGGAACCGGTAGACCAGCTCGGCTAGGGCGTTGCCCATACACGCATTTTGAAATTTTACAGAAAGTAAAACGTTCAACCGAAAACTGGCTGAATGTAGGTTAATCCAAAAACTGGAGGCAGCTCAGCTGCCTCCAGTTTTTGGATGAACGTTGTGTCTACTATTTTTACAGTGTGGATTCCATAAAATGTTGAAAGAGTTAGTCCTGATCCGGAGTAACCTAAAGACCATAACTAAAAATTGAAGCAACAGGAGTCAAAAGTTGGTTAACTCCACATTGTTTGTTTTTCAGGATGAGTGTTTGAAAAGTTACAGAATACCATAAATGATAGTTTATTTGATCCTAAAAGATTATTGTTTTTTTTACTGGGAACATGTTTCATGAACATATCATCTGGAATGTTTTTGCAATTTTCTGATGCATAAGTAAATGAATTTGTAACTTATCAACTTTCTGCATGGAAAATGAGAAGCGAGGCAAATTGAAGCACCGCATGTTGTCGAACTGATTTATTTATCAACAGTATGTACACGATGTTATTCCCTCTGAATAAGAGAGTCATAAGGCGCCTTATTCAATGCATACAAGGTATCATGGAAAGAAACTGTCTCCGGAATGAAGGTATATTGTAAACATATTCTCGCTGCTTCAAAATCATCCTTCAAAAAGCTTAACTGTAGCTTTGCACTCTAGTTGCATTACAATGAACTATCTATGTCAGATGCAAGCGTTTAGGTCAGATGCAAGACAAACGGTCTGATTTTTGCTTACGCTATAATTAATTACTTTCACGCTTTGACAAATTTGCCAGAAAATCACTCAGTTTCTGACGATTATCACACTGTATTTTGTTGGCCGGTGTATAGTGACCGCGAATTAACATATACCCGTATTAACACGAGCTACCTAGCGTTGATTTATCAACATAGCTCTGGAGCCGTGGACACAACAACATCTGGTCCGGAAAGTGACGTACATGGCCAATTCATCTAGCCTTAAAAACCGATTTATGGACATTTCCCCCGCACAATCTTTTGTTTAAGTGTATGGTACATGTTAAAAGGAGATGAAACTAATGCTTATCTCAATATTGCCAGAAATGGACTCGTATCAACTTCTAGTACGCAAAGCTTCAATTCAAATTCACATTCTGTAAGAGCAGGCCCGTAGCCAGCCGAACACCTTGGGGGGGGGGGGGAATTTAGGAGGGCTAGTCGATATATCAAATATGCTTTTGAGGAATGATTATAATTTTGAAAAAATGCGTGATTACATAACAAACAGGGGTAAGAAATAGATTTCAGCGAATTTGCTGTACTTTTTAGCAGTAAAAGATTGCCCGATTAGATGTCAGTGATTACGTTTATCGTCTGTACTCCTACAGAAAGTCGTCTTATTTGCGCTTATTTCTATCCACATTTACTCCAGAGAATGCCTGGGAATCTCCTACTTCCTTTGGGCCATTTTTTGCGCATCCATTACATAATTTTCGAATTTGCAGTTTGGATAGACCAGGTCTCAAGTCTTTGAGGGTACCTACCATGCCGCCTCAGTTCTACTCTTACTGATATTGGAACTATCAAGCTTCAAAGTTCATTTTGCCAAACATTTGGAATCCTATAGCGTCGAAGCGAAGCATTTGAGCATCCTCGATTGTCATATCTATTTCTCTGTTTAAATCGAGAGATCATATCTATTTGCAAGTTTGGATCATATCTATTTCTCTGTTTAAATCGAGATGACCAGGTCAGTGTCGGTATCGGTTGCCTACAGTTTCGGTTGCCAAACCAACATATGATTTGACTCAACCTACTTCTTATAGTCTGATCATTGGGGAATCGAGGCCCGCATCCTTGGAATTCAATCAGCACTTCCTTTCACTTATGTGTGGGAAGATTCTTATATTTGGGCTGATATGTGTGGTATGTTCAGTAGAAACCACTTTTGTAGCTTCTCTAACTAAGAGGACTTCGTGCCTCATGAATAATTCTGGAATCCAATAAGCATTTTTAAGCTCATCTGCTTCTAGGCATGATATTTTGGATTCCGCATTATGGCATTTGTCCGTCTGTCTGTCACAAGCCAAATATTATATCGATAATAATAGATGAAAGTTTTGTTTTGTTTCTTTGTGATTTGGTTCATTCATTACTTGACGAATTGAATATGTCTGTTTTTGCTATTGCTGAATTTCTTTCCTTTGACCCAGCATTTTTTGTAGTAAATATCATAAAAAGAGGATTTCATTTTCTCGTGTTCCTCGTGCGTAAATCTTTTGGAAATGTCCTTAACAAGGATGCTTTAAAAATCCATTTGCTTATACATTGTGTTTCTGTCATTTTATGCTAAGTATAGCAAAGTTATAAATCTATCTTTTTTGTCAACTTTTTTTACCGTTTCGGCTAACCGGCAGGTCCTTTCAGGCCGGTTTATTCTTCACAATTTTTCTATTTCTCCTAGCCACGATTGGACTAAATACACAGATGTTAGTGGAAAATCTTTATTGAACAACCTCCATGGTGCCTAAGGTGCTTTTATATGTTAAACCATCCCTATATTTTTAGGGGAGGGTTGTGGAGTTCCTGTGGGGGTGTCATTTGTTTGTACCAGGCAGGAATCGCTTAATGATCCAAGAGATTTTTGATGTGTTAGCTGGGCTTTTTATTGAACAAAGAAGTTCAGTTGATGGTGTAGGTAGACTGCTAATTTATGGAAGTGAATACTTCAAAGTTTATTATTAGAGTTTATTTTTGTACTAGGTGTACCGGTTAATAATGCGAATTTGGAAGCAAAGAAAACAAGATACGTTGAAGAGAGACATAACAAGTTCTTTTACTCAAAATAATATCTTTCATTAACTACTGATTTATCCCATCTTTCTAGGAAATTGTGGATACCGTCCCAATAGAACTTTGCTGGTTTGGAGGCAAACCATTCAGAGACTCACTTTCCCACTTCTTCGTACGTTGTGGAGTGCTGCTTAGACAGCACCTGTGCAATCGATCGGAACGAATGATAACATGAAGGAGCAAGATCTGGTGAATACGGCGGGTGGGTCAATACATCCCAGGCAGGATCCTTTAGCGGTCCTTAATTGGTTTCGATGTATGTGATGATGCGAAGCAAAATCACTTTGCCGTGTCTTGTGGCCCATTGCGGTCGTTTGACAATCAATTCGTGGTACAAATTGATTATTTATTGTCGGTAGCGATCACTATTAACGGTTTCACCGGGTTCTAGAAATACAGCACATGCTCCTGATCCCACCAAACACAGAACATCGTCTTCTTGCGGAAGCGATTTGACCTTCCAGTCGATGTTCATGGTTGACCTGGATCAACCCATGTTTTTGTGCGTTTGGGATTCTCAAAATACACCAAAACACTAGTCGATGCAGAAAGGACTTTTCTTGGTGCTTTTGGATTAAGAGTCACTTATAACTTTTCTCTTTTCCCTTTTTCTTTCGGTCAGTCGATGTGGCATCCATTTTCTTCCTTAAAAATGTTTCCCATTGCTTGTAAACGATCGTAAATTATTTGATGAGCAACGTCTAATCGTTCTACAAGTTGCTTTTGAATTTTACACACATCTTCCTCCAATAATTGTTGCAATTTTTGGTTTTCAAAATTTTTCTGTTGATCTGGGCGTTGCTCGTCTTTAGCGTCGAAATTACCACTTTTAAAGCGTTTAAACCAGCGTTCACACGTATCTTGAGATGGAGAATGTTTACCATAAGCCTCCTGCTATATACGATAACTTTCAGCAACACTTTTCTGCAAAATGAAGTAATGAAGTAACAGTTCCTGCAAATGCTCTTTTTGGCATGAACTTCGACATGTGTTAGCGTCAAAATATCTATGATCTTAACACCTTCGTACCATTTGACTTATCCGGTTTTCACGCTTGTTATCACTACAAGAAAATAGCATACATATCACAGCGACTCTAAAGCACTCGTCAAGCCAACGCCATATTATGAACGCCATCTCTTGAACAACGCCATATTATGTTTGACCTTTAATTTTCATACATGTATGCAAAGTACTGGCAGTAGGCTAGGAAAAATTTAAGAGTGGAGACTTGAAAAAATTAGGACGGCTAAGCCCCCTTGCCCCCCACCCCCCGGTGGGTCGTGTGCGCGAACAATGTGCTGCACGCCCTCTCGAAGATGCTCCACTGCGTGGTCTCCAGCGATCACTGGGAAGATGAATTGTTCTATTTTGAATAGAATATAGACATGAATGGGTGAAGATGATCAAAAATTGCCAACACATACCCCATGTTGGTAAGCGAGCTCTTCAGTTACTAGTCTAGTTAACCTAAAGAAAATAACAAGTGAACCCTAAAAAGCTGCAAGAAATTGTTTTATGATGTTTCCTTGCTGTATTTGGTGTATACAAGAACTAACAAAAGATGACCAAAATTGAATCATAGGAAAGGGTGTAAATATGGCGTTAACTTTCTAGGGACGATCACGCTGTTATTTCTTTATGATCGTTATTTTTTCATTCTCCCTTCTTCAGTATTGTAACGTATTTTAACTAGCGTATTTATAATGGTTAACCGGGAACCGCCACGCGATAATTTATTTCCCACATAGGAGTTTTTGTTTTCAGACTCAGAGAATAATCACCGGAAGTACTATTATTATTCGTCGTCAGTGGCCTCCGAGTTTGGTATACTGGTAACACCAAACTTTTAACATTCATGCATGAAATAGTTAATTTTACTATGTTTTAAATATTTAATATACTTTCGAAACAAGATACACAAATGAAATTACTTGTAAATAATAAAACTATATGAACACAATGTAAAAGTATTCAAAAATAACTATCACTTAAAAAATTCTTTCATCTCGAAAAGTTCAACTGTTTTGGCTGCCATCTAGCGGGCATCAAACGTATTACTCGTTATTGCCAAATAATGAAGTTTGAAGTAGCTCATTATAAGCTTAACTTCAATTAAACTATTTTCCAGATAAAAACCTAGACGCGTTCAAATTAGTAATCAGAGAAATATATTTACACATGCACACACTTTGCAAAATACAGGTTAATACGGATGAATAAACAGTCCAGATATCAGGAACTTGCTCACTTAGTGAAATTGAAGAACAGCTGTAGCGCCATGGTTTACTTAGCATAAATATACAGTACCTGAGAAGCTCCTCCCTGCCCGTATTACTTTACAGTCCTATAAATATAGGGTGTATCAAAGGTCACTATCTGTCTCAGCAAATAGGAGCAGCAGGAAGAAAATATCCGGGCTTCAGATATGGGTCCAGACACTTTGATATATGACGCCATTTTAATCTTGTAAGGCTAAAAGGACCCTTTATAGTAGTTCTTGCACCATGTTCTCAGCCTCTATGGCACGCTAGTGTCTGAACAAAGGTGATACACTGACTTCAGATTTGAGTATAGATCTGTAAAGAGTATATAATCTTTGGTATAGATAGCATGTTAAAAGAACCCTTACCATATTAAATGTGGGGATTTATATGAAGCTAGATCTGAGACTAGCTTCTATTCATCTACCTTTGCAGAGGGGCTAGTGTGCCATATGGACTGAGTCAGAGATTCCGCCAGACCCCCACCTGTGGGGGATGTTTATCCCCAATATCTCGACAACTTAAAAATTTTTGCTGTGAAGAATCGATATAACCGTAAAAAACTTCACTTTACAGCCCCAAACTGAAAATCTGGCGGAAACCCTGAACTGGGATAGAGTTTAATAGGGTGGAATCATTGCGGTATATCTACCTTCGCAAAAAGAGAGGAAGATATTAGGACATTTGTTACATAATAATCTCATCTATAAAACGATATTCGCAGGAGACTTACCTGCAAGGTATGGCAGGAATGGCTATAAGTGAAAATATGAACTGGATACTAGATAGAACTGAAATAACGGAGGAAACAATCTTACACCAATAATGATTAATGATGGGAATTAACCTGCTCCAGACATATTTCTGAAAATCATACGTTGCAGCTGTTCAGATGTAGTTGTAAGAAATATGGACTGCCATGTGTGGATCTTGCGGATCTTGCCAAAATGCCAACTGTGAAAACATGAAACACACACTCTTTAGAGATAAAGACGATCATATACTTCAGCGAAAAGAAACCTAAAATATTGTTTCTGGTTATATAAAAGAAAGGAAAGAAAGAAACCTATGTCATCATAATGATAGCATGATGTATTTAACAGATATAAATATAGGATATGAGCATAATAAATGTAATACTTTGTAATGAAGATACACTTATGTAGTGACAATCATCCAGTGAATACAGATTTACAGTAAAATTGGTTGATTTGCTTTTTCTAACTTCGATTGGAACAGTTACTTTGTTAATATATGCATCGATATTGTTAACATATGCATCGACATACGACTTCGTAAGGGTGATTAGCATGCATAAGGGCTTCTGTTAGTGGTGGTCTCTTGAGAGTTCACGATCACCTAGTATTCACTTAGTCTTCGTACAGTCTTGCCTATGACCACTCTTGATTGAAAATAACGTATTCCTTTGGCACCCACGTTCAAAATAGGTTAGAACACACCCAATGCTTATTGAAAATATTTGCGTATATATGACGTGTTGCTTCTATCAAGGTCGGAACATGTTGATTGCTGGATCAGTCCATTTCTTAATTGATACTGCTGAGCATAAACTGATACAAAGATGTATCAACTTATTTGGTATTTCAGTGCATATTGAGTGAGTAATACTGAAATTAGAGGTAAGATGATAATAGGATTCATTTCGTGATAATTAAAAATGAAATCCGTATTTTCTCATTTTTTTAAATGTAAAACTATTCTTGTACTTGAACGTGTAGGCCTGTGGAATACTGGAAAACGTTTGCATCTATCAGGAAAAATCAATTTTTTGTCAGTATTTTCGAAAGAAAAAAAATCATTTCTAGAAAGTGTTTGTAATTTTCTGCCATGTCATAATATCCTAAACTTCTGGAGCATTCAAAGACACCGTATCGTTCCCGTATTTTGTTGAAAATTTCTCGTTTTTCTAGCGTTTCTTGGGGTAACAATTTCTAAATTACACTGCTCTCTCAAACAGGCATGTTTATGCCACTCTTACAAGTCAACTATTCTAACAAGACCGTGATATTTGTCGCCTATCTCAGTCTGGACTGCACCAAAGACAAACTACAATACAGCAATTGATCATCAAAATTAATGATGATTTCGAAAAACTTGTCAGCAAGTCATCTGTATCATTGCAGCTTTGGTAGGGAAAGCCCTAACCAGGTTTCCTTATTGATACCAAACGCCTTACCTTGGAGGTGGAACATTGTAGCAGGACTTGTGAAAGTTGATTTGTTTGCTAAGGCACGATATAAATTCTTTCATGTAAGAATTTAGCATCAGTCTCATGAGGAAACAAAACCGGTGTGCAATGTGATATCGATCCAGGGAGGTGAAGTAACTGTGATAGTTTGGGATTGGTGCATCTGGATTGCTCGCTAACCACGTAATATCTGGTGTGCACAGGTATAGTTTCTGACTATCTTCACCCGTTCATATCCTCAGTCTATCATGACGACGATGAGCACTTCCAACACAAAAATATATCTCCACATTGATCGCTGGTGGTAACTCAGTAGCTTGGGAAATATTCCACAGAATTTCTAATGCTGGAGGCTCCCAGACATGAATCCAGAGTGATGCATTTCCAGGACCGGGAGCATTTCCTGAAACAATGTTCGCCAGCTTCGCCCACATGAATACATCCATCTTACAGGATTTGTGAATTGCCGTTGACATACATACATAGCTTGCAATACGAGAACTGTAATTAAGACATTAGTACTTGTTCACTCTATTAAGAGAGTGTGCCAATGAAGCTGGTGTTTCAGTGCTTTTGGTCAATGCTAAAAGTGGGTTAGAAAGAGTAGGGGACACTTGCACTTACAAGGGGAATACCCCAAGTGATACAAACAGATTGAAACCAAATTTGGTGTAAGAACAGGGCACACCCCAGAACGAAAAACTGCTCCAATTACCCCCTTGTGATATTTTGGCCCCCTAGTCGAATGACCTAGTCATCAATATTCCCAGGCCAAACAGTTAAAGCTAGAAACACAGAGCCGAGACGCTGAGGCTAAAGACACCAAATGTGGTATAAATGTTGACTATCATGAGAAGGTTATGAAACAGAAAAGAAATTTTGGAAAAGTCGCCATCGTGAATCCAATATGGCGTCCTAAAATAAATGCCGAAAATATATGCACAGCCCGAACTACGGAAGCTAGAAATACCAAATTTGGAATGAAGGGCAACCATCAAACGTAGATTACGAGAATAATAAAAATATTCAAGAAGCCGCCATCTTGAATCCAATATGGCGGACTAGAATGTATTTCACAATGGCTGGGGCTAGAAACACCAAAGTTGGCACAAATTTTGATTATCAAGAGTTGGTCATGAAATGATGAAGAAATTGGGAAACAGTCGCCATCTTGAATCCAATATGGCGTCCGAAAGTAAATATTAAGGGTATATGCACAGCTTAGAGTACTGAAGCTAGGAATACCTAATTTGGCATAAATGTTTATAAGAATGGGTAGGTAAAGGAAAAAATGCCAAATGGTGAAAAAGTTGCTATCTTGGATCCAATATGGCGGCGTAAATAAATAACGAAAGTATATGCACATCCCAAACGGCTGAATCTAGAAACACGGAATTTGGTATAAATGTTCATTTAGGTAAAGGAGATAATACGAAAGTTTGCAAAAGTTGCCATCTTGGATCCAAGATGGCAACTTTTTCACCATTTGGCATTTTTTTTTTACCTACCCATTCTCATAAACATTTATGCCAAATTAGGTATTTCTAGCTTCAGTACTCTGGGTTGTGCATATACCTTCAATATTTACTTTCGGACGCCATATTGGATTCAAGATGGCGACTGTTTCCCAATTTCTTCATCATTTCGCGACCACCTCTTGATAATCAAAATTTGTGCCAACTTTGGTGTTTCTAGCCCCAGCCATTGTGAAATACATTCTAGTCCGCCATATTGGATTCAAGATGGCGGCTTCTTGAACATTTTTATTATTCTCGTAATCTACGTTTGATGATAGGCCTTCATTCCAAATTTGGTATTTCCAGCTTCCGTAGTTCGGGCTGTGCATATATTTTCGGCATTTATTTTACGACGCCATACTGGATTCACGATGGCGACTTTTCCAAAATTTCTTTTCTGTTTCGTAACCTTCTCATGATAGTCAACATTTATACCACATTTGGTGTCTTTAGCCTCAGCGTCTCGGCTCTGTGTTTCTAGCTTTAACTGTTTGGCCTGGGAATATTGATGACTAGGTCATTCGACTAGGGGGGCAAAATATCACAAGGGGGTAATTGAAGCAGTTTTTGCTAACATATTTTTTTCGTTCTGGGGTGTTCCCTGTTCATACACCAAATTTGGTTTCAATCGGTTTGTAACACTTGCGGTTGTCCCTTTGTTAGTGGCGGCGATTGACTCGTCAAAGTGAAGGAAATGAGCTCCCAATAATAAAAGGGCAGGGGAACGCAAATTCCAAAATTAGAAAAGTAAAGGCACGGAGTTCCTTCACCAACCCCCCCCCCCCTAGAGACAGGATATTATGGAGTCCCTGTCAAAAATAACAAGACAGACTATAGACAAGATATTAAGGAATCCCTTCTAAAAATTAACAAGACATACAACTAGAGACAGGATACCAGGGAATCCCTTCTAAAAATTAACAAGACAGACAACTAGAAACGATATTATGGATTCTCTTTTAAAACTTCAAGACAGAAAACTAGACAGGATATTAGCGAGTCCCTGTTAAAAATTGATAAAACAGACAAGTAGAGACAAGATATTAGGGAATCCTTTCTAAAAATGAAAAGGACAGACAAATAGGGACAGGATATACAGGAGGCAATCCATATCCTTTTCTCTATATGGGGCAATTTTTGGATAGTATAAACTATCCCTACAAATCGGGACAAGTGATAACCCTATTCAAAATCATTTCACCGAAGAGACTTACATATCATACTGAATAATTGAATTTGTTATTAAGGTACCAAAGTCAAGTGATAATATCTGTCAAGACATTGCAGCATCACGTATAGACTTGAAAGAGGTTTAAACTTAGTTCAAGATCTGAAAACATATCGACGTGATCAGTATGCATAATTTGAAAATCTTCATAACCGTGATTACACTGTAGATATAATTTGCATTCCTTTAAGAGGGCCTATAAATTATTAACACATTTTGTTTTGATTGAAAGAAAATGAATTGACTTCGACCTAAATTGGCTGTCATCATATTTCTTTCTCTAGGCGGCTCTCCTAATAATGGACAGAAACATCCGGTAAATTTAATTAAAAACGAGTGAATATTAGGTGTCCAGAATGATCAGCAGCAATTTACAAACGTAGATCGTAGAAAAGATTGGGAATGCGCCTGGCGCACTTTTAATAAAATGCGATAAGTAAATATTCAAACTCAAGTTAAGACAAGGAGAAGCCAAATTAATGAGGCTACGAATTGCAACTATCGTGGTGTTCTAGTATCTAAGGCATAAATGTCAAGCGTTCTATTCTGTACATAGTTTATCCAATGGCAATCCAAAGCTACATATTCTAGGTCAGTCAAAGTCAAAGCCAATCAGAGGCGTCATTTATGGGGGGGGGGAATTTCTCTGAGTTTGAGAATATATTATATACGCGCTAAAATTTAAAACAAAAACACTTCTACAAAAAGACAAGTTAAACCGAGATAAAAACACATTGAAAAGTAAAGAAAAATACTATATATTTTTTTCAATTTCGATTTTTTGTAGGAGTTCGGAATAAAACATAACTAAAACAACAACTTGTAACGTGCTACGCAATGTAGGTTAGTGAGCAGTGGCGCAACCACAGGGGGCAGGGGGGCATTGCCCCCCCCCAACTCTGGCCAGAAATCAATTTTGCGGGGGACAAAAGGGGGCAAATATAGGCTACATGTTACTTCTGAGCCTCAACATTTAACGCTAAAACAGCTTTGAATTTTCGTTATACATATTTTTATTCATTGTAAACAATTGTTTTAGTAATTATATATAGTTGAGAGCGTTTGAAAGAAATGTCTTTTTTTTCAACCAATCTTTATTTCCGTCTCACTTTTTCCGTAAGTCAAGAGTGCGGTTTCTTTGATTTATCATAGCATTGTTAAGCACAAAGAAGCCAAAGGAAAAAAATAGTCTGCTATTAAAAAAAAGAATATACATATCTATTTTAAAAATGTTTTATTATTCTCACCTATACAGGGACAAAAAAACGAAATAGCTCAATCGTTCACATTTAATCCACCAGAGTAAACTTATTTTGATTGTAGCGCATAAACTTCCGCCAATCTACCTGAAACAGTGGGTAGTAAGTAGTTAACTGGCTGGGAATATGTTCAGTCCTCATTCAAGTTCTCAACATTTCTTATTTTGATTTGGGTGAGTTTAGTTTAGACGGTGAAGCGACAGCAAACATTGTTTGAGCTATTAAAATTTAAAAGAAAGAAAGATGAAGAAAGAACAGAGTTGCAGACCGAAACGGTGGAAACACGTAAGTACGAGCTCAATTTGTATAGCTACCAATCAAATGTGTATCCAGTCTAGTGGACCCATGCAATGGGAAAGACGGAGGGGGACATTCATTGCCTTGACCCATTTGGATTTTTGAAATCGTAAAATTGTATAGGCTGTTACCAGGGACGGCACCAGGAATAACGTGCCCCCCTAAATTTTCCCTCGGTCCCCTTCTTGTGTCCCTCAGAAATTGCAGATGACATGTAATATTTTGTTTTATTATTACACAGTTTGTATTATGTTTGAATTGCCCCAACCCAATCTTATGCCCCTCCTGTGCCCCCCTCCCCAATTGTGGGAAATTAGCGCCGTTCCTGCTCACACAAGTGCTTTTGTGTTACACAACATTTCAATGCAGCTAATTTTTCATGGAGTTGTCGATACATTTGTTTTCCAATTATAATCCATTATTTTTTATAAGGGTTGCAAGAACTTTTAGTTTGTGCATCTTTTGTCCCATCTCCTGAAAAAAATCCTGTGGTCGTGCCAGTGGCGTGGTGGAAAGTTGCACCCCCTCGCAAAAGCAGAATATATGGCCCCGGCAATATCAGAGTAAGGCGCCCCAGTCCAATCTTAGCACATTAACCTTAGAGGAAAGGGAGCCCCCAAAAAGGATGTTCCTCGGCACCGCGGGGGTTATCATTACGCCCCTTGGTCGTGAATGTGTGTTTCTGATAATGTTCTCTCTATGATATGTTTGTCAGTCACATCACTAGCTTAAAACAATTAGGTTAAACAATGCTTAGTTTTAACAGCGAACCACACCCTCATGGGCCGAGTTACTGGGGAGCATGGGGGGATTTACTCCCAACTTTCTGATGAAAAATAAGAATTTGCTAAAAAATTCTCAACAAAATGTTCAAAGACGAGTTTTATGTTAACTTTTAACAATTTTCCCGCGGGAGAACCCCGGAAGGTTTTCCCCACAGGAGACAAACTCAAACATCGCCCATGCACACACTCCAACAGGTTCGCAGTAACTGAGGGGAGACACAGGGGTACCTTTTGAAGAAGGTGGGTAGTAGGCTACTATATCTTGTATCATGCAGAGATGGGGTGGGTCAAAGAATAGTTGATCCATAGCCTACAATGACCCACGACTCACTATGACCCACCACCTTCTAGAACTTTCTTAAACCACGACCTACCGTCATTCAATCTTCAACCACCATACATAGTGGATTGTGACCTCACGCTTGACCCACGACTCACCATCTACTATCACCAATTGGACCCTCAACCTACTGAAAGTGTCTTTCGGCCCATAACAAACGTGTCCTCGCATTCCCATTTTCTTTCCATACACAGACCATAGAGTCTAACTTAAAACTTCAGTTAGGAAAATTTATTTGACCCACGTCTCCGGACTCACTCCATCTTTGGTCACGGCGGGTACTGTGTCACCCTGGATGTTTTCTTAAGCGACGTTCTAAGCTAGAACCTGTGGTCTCTGGATGGAGAAGAAAATGGGATATCTGAACCCTGAGGTCATTTGTCATGGGCCAAAAGAGGCTTCCAGTGGGTTGAGGGCCGAATTAGTTAGGTGGGTCGTGGATCACAGTCAATGATTCTTGAAGATTGAATTCAGGTAGGTCATGAGTTAAGAAAGCCCTAGCAGGTAGTGGGTCACGGCGGGTAGTGTGTCACTTATTCTTTGACTCACGCCATCTCTGGTATTATGAGCGGCGTTTAAGGAGGAAAGGGAAGTGAACAATTTCCCTCCATATGTTTTTTCTTTGGAAATATGAAATTCTTGGGGTTTGTATGACTATAACCTCTAATTTGATCACTCGTCACCACTGCCTTGTACCCCTCCTAAAAAAACTACTTTCTACTCTTATTCTGATACATCGTTATTTCTACGCTTAAATTTATTCCATTATAACAGAAGTAGCTTTAAATTTTTCCTTTTCTTAAAAGCAATTTCAAGAGTCTTTGACGACTATTTATTTATTTCCTCGCTCGCCGCAATAGCAATATCTTTTGGTTCACCGATACAGCATTGTTAAGCAAAAGCAATTCATAATGAAAGAAGAGTGTAGAAAGAGGGCACTTCTTTTTAGGTAAATGCGAAAAAATATTTTTAAAAAAATCTTTGCCAAATACTAGTTACAGAACTGTTAACACAACTTTAGATTTACGCCACTAGAGGATGGAATTGTTCCGTGAAGAAATTAGTTAAGAAAGATGGAACAATAGCGCAGAGGCGGAGCCAGAGGGGATCACTCTCCTCTCCAATAGAATGTGGATTTTTTTTGTATTTCAAAAGTAAAATAAAACTCATCCCAGAGTTTTAAAGTAAATAATATAAATAAATATTAAATAAATAAGTAAATAAAATCTCTTGGTATTATCAACCTTGTGCCCTCCCATACATACACACCCAAAGCTTGGATTCGCTCCTGTAATAGCGAATAGATAGTGTGTTCTCGTTTATTTTTCCAGAAATCATATATTGTTTTAATTTGTTTGTTTGTGTGCGCTGTATATGAGAACATTTTGACGAATAATGAAGCAGCAACAAACTCTATTCGAAGTGTTAGAACAGAAGGTAAACGAAAAAAGGACGAAGATTCCAATCGAGTATGTGACTGAGAAATTGTCTAAGAAGACTAACAAGTCAACTAGGTCTATGGATAAGAAATGGATCAATTTATATGTCTTGTAGTATGTCCAGTGGCATCGGGTGGGTGCTGCACTGTAAAAAATCGATGGCAAACAGATTGCCACCGAATGTTGTAAATTTTCCTACGAAATTTTTTTACAGTATAGAACTTGGAAGATGGCTAGGGTGGGGGGGGGTGGGGGGAATTTTACCATTACAGATTTAGTATTAAGAGTACAGTATATAGTGCGACGCGACGGTAAGAACTGGGAGGCAACTGCCCTCAACCCCCACCCCTTAATCATCGCTAGTAGTCAATATATAATTAGATCGAGTATATTTTAGGACAGGTTAAATGCAATGTTTAAACTTAAAGTTTTAGTTCTTAAAAAAAAAAAACTCCCTGGCACAAAGGTCCGAACGGCTGAAGCCAAACAGCTGGCCCACAGTGGTCCAGTACCCTTCGAAACCACGAAAAAAAATTTTTTTTTGAAGTTAAGAAAAAAATGCTATATTTTGGTTACATGTTGAAATTCGGTAACTATTCGAATCTAACGATGATAAACTCATATGTATGCGTTAGAGTAAAAAATATTTCCATTTACAATAACTTATTCACATCTAAGTTTAATGCTTAATTGGGTAAAGTTCATTTCGTGCTTTCAAATTTGTTCATATCCATACACAAGTGCAGGGCTAAAGGGCTGTCGCCACCTTTGATTACAAAATTTACACTGGATAAAATGAGACTTCATCGAAGTTTACACTAGATAAAATGGCACTATACCCTTTAGCCAAATCCTGGATCTGCGGATCGTATATTCATATATATTCATCAATGACACCGATACTTGCCCCCCCCCCAAACGAAAATTTGTGGTTGCGCCACTGTTAGTGAGTTTTAATTGCCTTTTATTGTAATTAATTTGGCGCCTACCTCATATGAAAAATCGAAAATGAGGAAAAGATTTTGAGAAGTGGTTTTATTTTTATTTATACTGCTCCTGGAAAGAGCCCTCCCTATGCAGGAAAAGAGACGTGGTGGTAGAATCAAGCAAGAAGCAAGAATGGTGGTGCAAGAAGCTATTAAAGCGAAGAGGAAAGCTAACAAACTAAACTAGATGGGATATTTCAGAGACGGGAGAGGATAAATGTAGCTTCAAGGCGGCAAATAAGGAAGCAAAGAGGGCAGTGGCTAGAGCAAAAGAGGCAAGCCTGAGATGAACTGTATGATAAACTTGAAACACCAGGTGGAGTGAGGAAGCTACAGAGGTTAGCAAAAAACCAGAGACAAGACAACGAAGGATATTACCCATATTAGGCAAATTAAGGATGACCAAGGATTAGTGCTTACCGATAAAGACACGATAAAAGAGAGAAGGGCCGGATATTTCGAAACGCTCCTAAATGAAGAAAATCCGAGGAAAGTTCTTTTAGCAATGGAACTCCAAATCTTGGACCAACACCAAGAATAAGCCGGGAAGAAGTAGAGAAAACATTAAAGAAAATGAAGAGCGGAAAAGCTACAGGTCCTGATTGCATACCAGTAGAAGCGTAGAAGGGTTTGGGACCAGAAGGTGTACATATAGTATTGGACATGTCAGAAGTACAGTATTGGACCAAATATGAACTGTAGACCTTCATATTTCTAACACAGTGGAACCTCGATAACTCAAACCCACGACCTTTTAGACGCTGCCCTAACGCCTCAGACCACACGAATACCTTGGTTGACAAGTTTCATATGATGGGGAAGCGAAAATAGAGGATTCTTACTATAAAAAAGAAGCGTTAGTCAGTTCCGACCCTCAATAGCTCGAAGTTACATATTACCTCTCGTTAAATCGAACCTTGCTAACAAGGGAAGTGACATCCCCTCCGCATATTGTACATCAATTGAAAGAGCTCATTGAGTATGGCATAATGCCAGAAGATTAGGTTGCCCATATCTAGTACGAGTTATAGCCGCTAGAGGGCCAGGAGGTTTTTAGGCTCTATCTCGTGTCCTGCTCTACTTACGATCTTGTTTTGTGTTCCTTGTAATCCAGGTGCCACCTTCAAAGAGCTTCGGGTACGAGAAGTCACAGGAAAAGCGCATTAACTGCATTTATAACAATATATTTATTACTTTATCAAGTGCTATATTATTTAACATTTTCATTAGAAATGTTTCGTAGTTACGTTATTTCATCTTTGCAAAGCAAGTAAGACTTGGATGCTCTTCAAAAGTAGGTGTGTTTTCATACAGATCAGAAAAGACAGAATATTTTGGCCAACCTCTAGATAGACCTTATTTTCAATCTGTAAAAGATAGCAATTTTCTGCTGTCTTTGAAAGGCCAGTCTGTCAGACATCGTAGGAGTATGAGTGCTTGATTCATTTTACATCAGATTCTTTCGATGAAAGTGATTTTGAAAGAGGTCACTAACAGATTGTTCATATTAGCTAAAAGACGAATCAACGTGTTGTCAGATAAAGTCAAAATCACCCTACTTAACGACCTTTGCAATTACTTACTTATGTGAATCAGGATTCTCTGGTTACTAAAACAAAATGTAGATCTCAACTCAATGTATAGCCAGATATGCAGTTGCAGATATCCGAAATTCAACCAGATGGGACAAAATTGTACCAATTATAACAGCTCCATCTGTCCCATTAGAAGTCAAGTTCCGAGATATTTTTATTGTTCTTTTTCTCTATGTCAATTGAGCGTTATGGTATTCAAGTGTAAAAGAGGTTTCAAGTCTCATGGAAGACTAACACATTGTGAAATTTCAATGTGTTTTGTTTTAATTTTAAAATGGGTTGACCTACCTTATTATATATTTATTTCTTGCTGTAGTTTTTCGTTTATGTGGTAGAATGAATTCCTTTTTTCTCTTAAATTAACAAAGAAAACAGCATCTGAAAAAAAAAATACTGGCTTCGTTCCCCCAGCAGCACACATACATGTTAATTTTAGGTTCATTTCGTTGAATATCAGCTATCGGTAAAAAAAAAAAACGTTTATTTTTAAATCAAATTTCAACAAAGACGTCATTGTGTTGAAAAGACGTTAATACAACGTGTATTCAATATGATATGTTCAACTATGGTATAATAGATTTTGTTTATTGTATTTCTTACTAATGTTATGTCAAAATAATATAATTAAAAACTAACTGAATGACACAAACTAGTTTTGGTGTTCTCATGTGCAAGTTGAAAATACATCGAATTTTAAACCATATTTCAACGATGTTAGAATTTTGTTGATACGACGTTAATGTGACATACTTTCAACTATCGTTCATACTATGTCCTAGATTTCGTTTCATACTTGTATTTCTAATTTAATTGCTTAAACATTATAATTAAAAGCAAATACAATAAACATAACTATAGTTTTAATGTTTTCAGTTGCATGTTGAAAACAGGTTGAATTTTAAACTATATTTCAACGAAATACATCCAGGCCATACGAACAAAGAGTATCCAGATGTAGTCTTGGATAAGTGGTCAATGTGTCGAGCTACCAATGAGAAGTACAGAACGTTCCTGTGTTCGAACCCCACAGCAGCCACTCAGATTATTTACAGTTGGAAAATTAACACCGTATATCATGATAAAAGCAAGAGATAAAATGAAACTGAATGTGTATGCCAATAGACAAAATTCATGCTCTGTTTTGGCCAACTAAATCCGTTTCTTCTCAACCAGTATTCAATGTCGAATAAACCGTTAAACAGGCGGACATTTCGGTACAATTACAACGTTAGCATAACGTTTCGGTACTAACGTTTAATCCACGTATTTTCAACGTTTCTTTGCTACTGGTGTCCCCTCAGTACCTACGTACATAGGCTACAATTTGTGTAATGCTCCGAGACGAATTTATTTCCTGAAAAGTGCTCCTTTGCGATTCGAGAAGTTTGGGAACGGCTGCTGCATAGCAACATAAAGTATATTATTGTTCTCATCGTGAATAGACGCCTATTTCCACAAGTGAAAACTTTGCGGAATAAGAGTAAAAAAAATCCTACTCTATTTGAATTTTCAATCAGAATTTTAAAACATCAGTAAGTGATAATCCAACATATCTTGTTTTTCGTAAGATGGAATGCGGCAACCTTTTTTAGATATCCACATAAAAAAGTACAATATTGATTTAAGAACCTGCCACATTGACTAACATTTCTTTCGTAATAGAATGTTGAACAAAAAGTGACATTAGTAAAACTCTTTTCATTGTAAAAGGCGCAAGAGAAATCAACAATATGCAGAGACACCTATTGTGATTTCTGTTCATCACTGAAACTACAGTTATCAAAAATTAAATTAACAAAGTTACACGATAAAATTGTATATGATTGATCATGATTTTGATGCTTTCTTGGTTTTATACCCAGAATATGTAATTACTTCAGAAATTCCGTTACTAAATAGCCGTGTCCTTTTGTCTAAATAAAGGAGAAAAATAAACAATTAAATCTGTACATGAATAAATTGATCTTTCTATGTATTGACAAGTATACATATTAATACGTTCAAATTTGATGACAGCAGTAATCTATAAAACTTAGAGAAAGGTCTTGATAAATAGACCGCTAATATTTTTTTTAAAAAAGTCGGTCCAGAGAGTCTAAGATGATGTCGAGATTATTCGATGTGGTTTGAGTAACACTCTTCACCACAATTTTTGTTAGATAGAATACATCAACTGTCATCATTTTAATTAAAATCGAATCAATTATTTTTTGCTAAATGTCAATTAAAATACTTGCAACATGTTCTTTTGCAAACACTTATCGATAAATAGATTCTGAGAAACAAATTGAATAGGAAAGGAAAAATAGATTTAAAAAAAATACTAATGCAATCAGAAGACTTTAATATCTGTTATTCATTCCCTTCTCAAAAGTAGTTGAGAAACAATTAGTTCTACAGCAGATGATCATAGATCTTTAATTAAAGAGATCGAATACGGGGAGGGGAGGGGAAATGGGAGGATTCGCGAAAAAGCAGGTTTGCGTACAACAGGGGGACTACATGACCTTGACCGAAAGTTATGAAAATGAAAAGAAAAGAGGAAGAAAGAAAAAAAAAGCTTCCTTCCAGTCCGCCATTTTGGGTATACCATATCTTAATTTGATATAACCATGTAATGGTACTCTTTCCTTCTTTTTAACTACTTAATTGGTATTAATTATGTATATATTCATGATGATGGTCAAGCAACTTGAGATATTAATAACAGAAACAGGATCTTGAAGGGAGAGGGGCGGCAGAGGGAAGCGTGCATAAAATGGACAATCCTTATCGTACTACTAAAAAGAGGAAAACAGTAATAGCTTTTGTTTAAAACCTGAACTCTGCGAGTAATCATAGACACTTGCTTTTTTTAACTCTTTTATTGTATTACATCTACCCCTCCTTCCCCTCACTCCTTTCATCCTCTCAGTACGTGTGTGAGAACACATACAAAAAGAAGAATATGAGATAAGTTTAGCTATTACTAACAATCATCCCGACTGTCTGTTTCCTCTGGATCCGGTTCTGGTTTTTCAACATCTCAAGAACCAGGTTTATTCCAGGCTTTTTTTTCCTTCTTTTAAATACAGGTGACTGTGTTATTTGGACAAAGGAGAAGAACGCTAAAAATGGTTTGAAAAAAAACAAAAACAACGTGAAAATAAACCGAGAAGCCACGAGGAATAAAAAAAAAGAAGCAATAGAAACAGCGACAAATTAAAAAAACAAAATCTAAAACATAAACAGTTTGGCTACAGCAATGGAAGAGAATGTTTTAAAGGAGCAGATTACGAAAGATTTCATGATTGCCGTATCGGGCTACCATGGCAATAATTATCTGCTCTTTGGATGCATGGAACACCTGCCGATGTTTAATGGGGCAATGGGAGCTTAAAAAAGGAGTTGCGGGACCAAAGAAGACACACTCGCTGCTGAGAGTTAATGGAAACGCATCATTCGCAACGGCAAGGACGCTTATTTTAAAAGATTTCTGATTTTTATAACCAACTTCAATTGGATTGGCTATCTACACTCCTTCAATAATACGGCAGGAAGAGAAGAGGGGAGGAGCCAAGAAAGACAGAGACCCATTTTTATGGGCCTAATTAAACACTTATTGTATATTCAAGAATGTTGTTTGTTGTTATGTTCTAAATATATAATGTTACTTTATTTTAAATAAATTTTAAGGAATAAGGGAGGAGCTAGCACCTGTTCTCACTTCATTCCAAATCACAATTTAAAAGCTATTGTAACAATCAAAATGACACATTTAACTGTGTCATTTTCCAACTTTATCATTTTCAGAAAAGGCTGAACATAATTCTGTAATTAAATGTTACTGAAAAAAAAAATATGGTTGTGTAAAAAATGTGGTAGAATGTGTAGACGAAAAGAGAACCAAGGATTTAACAAAAGTTTGTTAATTAATGATACAAGCAATCAGTATCAGATTCAGAAAAAGAAACCAGACATAATTATTCTGAAATATAATAGGAAAAAGCTACGTGGATAGCACATAAAAGAAACATTAAAATTCACATTCCTTAATTGATGAACTCGATGGAATTTATTTCAAGGACTGTCTTTTGTCCTCTTTTTTTTGTTACTTATTTTTGCGGTGTATTAATATGCCCGAAAAGTTTCTTTCATTTTGACGAAAAAAATACATTTCGTACTGATTATTATCATCTAAATTCTAGATTCAGTAATAATTACTAAGCTAAATTAGCATTGTATTACGAACACCAAGGATGTTTTGTTTTGTTAGCAATCACGCATCGGAGCATATCAACTTGGTGCGTTTGGAATACTGCACAGAGAGGTCTGTAAAATTGGAGTGGGGAATCGTTGAATTCGAAATTAAAGTAGCGCAAAATTCCTTTTGCACATTTTGACACCTTGTTTCAATCCTCTGTCAACCTCGAAAGTATTTGATATATTATTCATTACCTATACATATTCGGCTTATGGGGTCGCTGAGACACATCTTCAGTAGCTGAACAGTTTGCTTTCGAATTCCAGAACATACTAGGATATTACATAGTTTCCCCCTTTTGATGGAATTATATGCTTTCTAAAAATCAATGAACAAGCGGTGAAACTTCCCATTGTATTCCAGTCAGAATTGCCGCCTTTCTATAAATCGAAACTATTCCTGAGGTTTTCCATTCCTTTAGATGTTCCTCCTGTCTCTCTTATTACTTCGTTTACCTCGTTTTTGCTTGTTATCTATGCTTCTAAGTATTTAAATTTATTTACTTTGTCTATAATCTCATTTTTAATCTAATGTTTCTATAGGCACTGTGCAGGAGATAACAATCCACGGCATGTACAACTGCCTAGCTCCAAATAAAACAAATGAATATAATGTTTACATTGCAATTGTCGGTTTACAATTTAAAAACTTTCCTGGACAGCGGTTTAACTTTATTTGGGAACCGAAATACTTTGCTTGTATGCTTTTTCCCTATATTCGTGTAATAACGGAATGATCGAACGGAATCCACAGGCTTCCTTTCTCCTCACCTTCTTTGGTTATAACACGTAACCACTTTATACGTTGTTCATTGTCTGTCGGAATTTCGTGAAATGATACTCCACTGTATTCCGACTCGCCTTTGTTTTTGCCTTACAGAATGGTACGCAAAAATTGTGCACCATTCTTTTGCTAAAACTCTTCGAAATATTCAGCTTTCCCTATACCCTTACTCATGAGTTACTTACTAAAACGGATGAATTGTGCTGCCTCTAGCGTCGGAATTATGAAGCTAATGTTCACGCGGCAAACAATGCTTTTTGAAGCGAATGGGCAGGCAGCTATAGATTCAGCAGGCGGTGGATGGTTGTATCAAACGTATGTACCGATTTCAATTGAAGATTACAGGAAAAGAACGTGCTTAGTCCTTTTTTTTTTTTTTTTTTGAGAAATCGAGATAGGAGTACCATCAGTTAAATTTTTGAAGGACCTTTATATGCATGAAGATAACATGCATAGTCCGTCTCCTACAAGTAAATCTTTATATGATATGCAGGTGTACGCAATTCTACTGTAAAATCAGTAAAAAGGTCAAAGCACGTTCTTTTCCTGGTAATCTTCAATTGGGCTACCGATAACACAATAAATCCGTAACATTTCTCGCTGTACATTAAAGAAGTTTGATTGAGAAAGTGAATAAACCAATTTTATCTGGACATCTTGTGTAGAAAATATGTATAAGAAGGGTTCGTGCAAGAATGCACAAGTATACGGAATTTACATTAACAAAAATATGATAATTTACCAACACTTTTTTTTTACACTTGTTGATGCACAAAACTAAGCCAATTTCAGATTTGTGTTTAAAAAGTGTTTAAGTAGAGTATATTTTTTACAGTGTATATCTATATCCACGAGTAATTTAAATACACACTTTATTATTTATTACTTCAAGCCTTCTCGATAGTACATCCTTATTAGTACATACCTATTAGAGCTACTCACATTCTCCTTCCAGCCCGCGTTTCGAAAGCTTCCACACTGTAAAAAAAATAGTTTTACAGTTTTGTGTACAAAAATGTGTGTAAGAAGTGTCGGGATTTTATCATGTATGCCTCAAGGAGAATTTTGAACATTTGATCACTTCTATTCAAGGTTCACAATAACTGAGACGAGCCAGCTTCTATCCTTGCTTATACGTAAAATTTTATCTTATTCTTTCGTAGGCTGCGAGAAGAGCTTTTTAATACAATCCTACCTTTAAAACAACACTTGATCTCATATTTGCACATTTAAAAAAAATGTCAAAAGTAGAGTTTGTGATAGGCGTACTTAAACTGTGTAAAAGTGTTTTAGTGGACCACAGAAAATTATTTTTATTTTTCCTGAATGCTCCTTCGCATTCAGTATCTCAGTCCTTTATTACGTTTATTTATTTTTTTGACGCTCATGTAATTTGTAATATTTCTTCAAAATAACTGAAGCAGGATTCAGTTAGAACTGAATAACTGTTCTATTGAATAGAATAACTATTCTAATAAAGAGAAACAATTGAAGAAGGTTTATTTTCTTTCTCATTTGAACCAGCTTTTGTAACTCCCCAGTAGATGTCTTTCACAATGGAACTTTAAAATGTCTCGCCTGTTGCCTATGGCATCTGTTAGCATTGTGCTAAAGTACGTGAAGAATAAAGGATGGTGCCCAACTGCATGCCGATAGTTCTCGTAATGGTAGTGTACTGGATCCCCTGCCGAGCGGCCGGGATTCGATTTCGGGGTCAGCAAAGTTCTTTATCTTCCTTTTTCAATATCTTTACAGCTTTTTGTTTTTATACTATTTGCTCCCACTTTACATTTGTCAATGTTTTACAGAATTTTCAAAATTTTAAGTATCTTACGAACATTTAGGTTAGAACATTTAAGTTTAATTTTTGCCGCATCTTCAAAATGTTACGTACTTCACGGAAATAGACGAGAAAAGTTATCACCACCTTAGATATTTTTAATATACGCGATGCAAACGTAATGGCTTCGAGGATTCTAGTAAGTACAGATCATTGGATTTTGTTTTCTGAGGTGACGCGTGGTCGAGCGGAGGCGTTTTTCTTTCATCTTTTTCTGGAAGAGAGCGTCAAAACAAAATAGAGATTCCAAGAAATTTGATTGTTTTCTTGGAATAAGAGAGTTTTTAGAAGTCGTTTGAGAGTTATTAAAGAGGTACATGGGAACTTGTGACGGTCGAAAGCTTGATAGCTACCCAATCAATTAGTTCTGGTCTGAAATCAGAAGTTCCTTTTCTTAGATTCAAGAACATTCTTTATTTGCTTATATAGATTTTATAAATTTTGAGTTTGTGAGCTGAAAGTAAGACGTTTAGGCTTTAGAAACAGTTTCTATTTTTGAATAAAAGAATGTAGCAGTTCAAGGTGTTATAGGTCAGGAGTTTTGCCTTATGAGTGTATGTTTTTAGATAAATGTTGTGAAGTTGGGAATTTAGGAAAGGCAAAGTTTCGGCCAGAAGTCGCCATGGCTTCCATGACGGTGACTTGGAACTGCAGGCAAGCTTCGATGGTGGTGAAGCTGCACCTCTACAGCTCTTGGTGGTCAGTGAGTTCGAAGCCCGGCAACCGACTTACAGTAAACTTCGGAAAGACCAGACACAGGTACCAGGAATAACGAGGTATTTAGGTCGTTGAGGATTTTAGCTTTCTGTAGGTAGGATTAGCTGGGTTTTAGGAAAGCGACGCTAGCGCTATGCAGAAGGATTCGCTTGAGTGTTGGAGAGAGAGAGAGAGAGAGAGAGAGAAGGGAGAAAGCGACACCAGCGCAACCAGAAGGAATCGCTTAATATTACATGATTGTGTCTGGTGGTGGACTGGTCTCTGAATTTCCTAGTCTCAGAGTTCATCTTTTGTACTCCAACTTTCCCGTAGTTCCCGAGATTATCGGAGAGGAACGAGATATCTCTAGGGCGGAGTTGAACTGTCTCTGTTTCTTCAATTATCCAATAATTTGGTAATTGGGTGGATACGATTCTAATCGTGAGGATTGGATACGTAGTGACGTCATAGAGACAGTCCCCAGTCAGCTGGATGTAAGTCTCATCTCGTTCTACTTTGCCGGAGGGCTCGTTGTAGCGAAGTCTAGTAGTCACTTGCGCATGCGTACTTACTTATGGTTCGTTACTTCCGTAGACGCAAGGAGAGGTAATTCTAGAAAACTCATACTCCGGTATCTTCCACTTGTGGTCATTGGATGATCCTCAATCTGTAGTGGGAGATTATGGTTCTCTTCTAAAAGTATTCCTTCATTGGCCTGGTTTTGCCTTAGGCATAGTGGAGTAGGAATCATCTCGTGGGAAATAGGTTTTGGAATTTTGGGATTATGTGTCTTGAATTTCTAATGTGTTTAACGTGCCTGTATCTTACTGTCAACTTCTACATCTTTGGAACATTACAATACGGGAAACATAAATTTGATTCACATCTTAGCATTGTAGGAGGTTACATTGGTTACACTCAGAACAAGAAGTTTACAGATAAAAGAATCTTAGTAACACAATACAATTTCTGTATGGTTGACACTTGTAACATATGAACGTTTTATACCTATGGCTATATCTTGCTCAAAGAATCTCTGTGTTGGCTACAACATAGAGAAAAACAAATCACACAAAAATATAAATTTGACATTTCCTCCAGTGAGACATACACTTTCTTATTTCAAGGATTATTTTAACAATAGATACACAGAATGAAAAAGGAACAAAAAAAAACATAAACGTTGCATTTAATGAAAGAAGTATAAAAAAATATCATTTCTGAGAAAGCTCAAATATATGTTCGTGGGAAAGGGTTGATTTCAATGGAAAGCAAGAGTTTATACCGAAAGAAAAAGTGACTAAACTGTCCTTGACTATATGAATTGAAATGGTTAAATTAAGTCCAGAACAAAATTATGACTCTTCGATGCTGTTTTGAAGAAACACAACAAAAAATATATAAAAGAAGAGGGGTTTCTTTCTTAGATACGTGGATAGGAACAGAACGAATGAATTACAGTCCTCCTGGGGTGTTTCCAGAATCTACCTGAGGTTGGGGAGAAAAAAAGAAAGAAAAAGAGAACTTTCGTTTTCTTTCTGGAGTTGACATTGAAATAAAAAGCAAAAATAACGTTCAATTGTAGTTTGCAAGTGAAGAAGGAGAAAACAATTCAAATTGCAAAGAAAAAAAAAAGAGTGTGCAATTTGAGCTTACTACATCTCTCCCTTGCCGAAGAAAAAATTTTACAACTGAAGGGAAGTAAAAATTTTGAACTACCCTCGTATATACGAGAAACATTTTTCGCTGTGAGGTTAAGCGTGAAAAATCTATGTTTAGTAAATCATTTCAATTTCAAAATCAATTTTCTTTTAGCTTAGAACTTTCTAAACTGATTTTATATTTTGTATGAATATTCAGAATGCTTAATTGTATACCAGTTGGAATAATATAAACCTGAACAAATATAATTGAAGATGATTTGTATAAGATTGTAACACTTGGTTGTGAAGAACATACAAATTATGAAAATATTAAATTACCATTACTATGGCCTAAGCAAATAATGAATGAGAGTACATATTATATAAATGTTTGATCTTCCACTCTTGATTATTGATCATTTGTTCCATTTTTAATACCCTTTTGATTTACATATCGTAATTTACTTCTTAATATGACTGGAAGCTAGAGTGGGAAATCAAATATAAAAGATTTTAGTTTCAATATTGGCTTAAAATTGATATGGCAGTCGAGTATTTTATTAATAATGGGTACCACGTCTTTCTCTTTATACGTTAATATAAGGTTTTTGTAATTGATGAAGAATTTCAGCAGGACGCTTTACAATCATGAGTTAATTGAATAATAGTATTGATTACAATAGTTGATTGATTCTCACTCTGGCAACAATAGATAATAAAATGAAGATATATAGCGACATGCCGTTTATTATTATTTAAAAATACCACATATATATTATGCAGTTGATTGGTTATTAATACTTATTATGTTACAGTTTGAAGAGATTGCAGTTATTATCTTTAATGCTTTTATTTTGTTGAACAATTCATATGACCATGTTTTGGTTGGATTAGAAGGTTTGGTTACATATTTTGGATGAAGCTGAAATTTCCCCACTAGAATCTAAGGAATGAATATGAAAGGTTGATCTAATTTATTCTAGTATTGATTCGCATTTCAGCAATAAATTATTGAATAACAGGTTGTACAAAAACTTATTTGATTATTAGTTGGAAATGGAAGAGGTATCAATTAAAATCTCAATCCATCTATCAGCGGTAACCAAATTACGTAAGCAGGATTTTTTTTGAACACATCTAAATTGAAAGTTTTATAATAGAACAAGCAATATACCTGTATATATACAGGGGTTGGACAAAAAATCTAAAAACACGTCATAGAGGACACGTAAGTGTGGCCCGCCACTGTACACCACTTGTTGCGGTTGCCGATCGTGTTTTGTCTTCATTGTGTCATGTGGACCTTCCTCTTCCGTCAGCAGTACCCAGTTCACCTGTGAGTGTCGTAGTGTGCAAGTGGTGCGGTAAAATGGGCGACCTGACAGACTTCCAAAGAGGCATGATCGTTGGTGCCCGTCTGGTTGGAGCTTCAGTGACAACAGTGGCGACCATTGTGGGGGTATCGACAGGCACTGTGTCCAATGTCACGAGGGCATACACAATGCATGGGCAAACAACGTCTGCAAAGCACAACAGTGGTCGAAAGACAATCCTGTCCGATAGGGACAGGAGGGCATTAAAACGGATTGTAGCAGCTAAAAAGCAGACCACTGCAATGAAAATTACGTCTGAACTCAATTCCGGCCTACAGAACCCGGTTTCATCAAAAACAAAGCGACGGGAACTTCATAAAATGAAAATTCATTGCAGGGCCGCGATTGCCAAACCTCTGGTCACAGCAGTAAATGCGAAGCGGCGTATCCAGTGGTGCAAGGACCACAAGGAGTGAACGCTTGATCAGTGGAAACACGTAATGTATTCCGATGAATCGACCTACACCTTGTTTCCAACAACCGGTCGTGTTTACGTATGGAGAACACCGTCGCAGGCCTATGATCCAGACTGACTGCGCCCAACTGTAAAGCATGGGTGGTTCTGTTACAGTATGGGCAGTGATATCGTGGTTTTCTGCAGGTCCCATCATAGCCCTGCATGGAATGATAAGGCGTATGAGGCCATTTTGGGGGACCAGGTTCTACCCATGGCCCACACATTGTTCCCGGATGGTGATGGCATCTACCAAGATGATTTGGCACCCTGTCACGCTGCAAAAACGGTGCAATCATGGTTTGAGGAGCATGACCAGGAGCTATCACACCTCCCCTGGGTCCCACAATCACCAGATCTGAACATCATTGAGCCATTGTGGTCTGTGTTAGAAAGGCGCGTTCGGTCTCATTACCCTCCACCATCATCCCTTAAGAAACTGGAGCATGTTTTGGAGGAAGAATGGTACAACATTCCACACACCACGATTCAGGAGCTGTATACGTGCATTCCACGTCGGATCCTAGCTGTTTTGGACGCAAAAGGAGGCCCCACACCATACTAGGTATGATTTTCACACTTTTTCAAACGTTTTAGATTTTTTGTCCAACACCTGTATATACACGTATTTTGAAATTTTACGGAAAGTAAAACGTTCAACCGAAAACTGGCTGAATGTAGGTTAAACCAAAAAGTGGAGGCAGCTCAGCTGCCTCCATTTTTTGGATGAACGTAGTGTCTACTATTTTTACAGTGTACTTATGTCAGAGCCATCTAGCGATGAGCCAAGAAACCTCTTCAAATCCAGAAAGAAACGCGTATCTGGTTATGAATGGAGGGTACTTATCTGTATGGTTATCTGTGATTTTACTTACAATACAAGAAAAATGTCCTCAATACAAGAAAAAATAAATACAAGAAATACAAGTAAAAACTAATTACAAGAAAATATTTTCATAATTTTGGAAAGGAATTTAGATGCGGAGATATTTTCTAAAACAATTCTTATTTTCCCTCCCACAGCTAAAATTCCCACGACGCATCAGTAATCATGTGCAGAAAGGAAGACACAATAACATAAAGTTTATCAATTTGGTACCTCTCTCTCTCTCTCTCTCTCTCCTTTATTCTCTCTCATTCGCTCTCTTTCTGTGCTTAAAAATTAATAACGGAAACTCAACCAGACTCTAGTTCGTTTCGAGATGCAGATTCATTATTATTATTATTATTATTATTATTATTATTATTATTATTATTATTATTATTATTATTATTATTATTATTATTATTATTATTATTATTGATACATACTTTATATCCAAGATCAGAACTCAATTTTCGGAAACATTGGAAATTGCTCTTAGGGAAACCCTGTTATTTTAGTGACTATACTGAGAGTTTTATTAAAACTTCGGTCGTCTTCAGCAGAAGTTGTCTTTTTATTGAAGTTTTTGTTGGACGCACAATACAATCTCACAATCTCCAACGTAAGAGACGATCTCTCCTGCAAGGAAGTGAATGCTCTGTCTTTAACCAACTGTGTACATATTCACTCGGATATTTTTTTTTCTCGTGCGCAGGCGCATATCCAGGGGGGAGGCTATAGTTCCCCCTTGACTTTCAGGCATACACTGGATAAAATTACACTTGACGTTAACCAGCGACGTGAACTAGGGCACCGACCACGCCCCCTTCGCGAAAATTACCGAAGCTCGCCGAGTGAGTAGTCGTCTGTATGCCGAAGGATGGCCACGGAACAAATTAATGCGGCAAATGTTTACGGAAAAACAACAAAATTTTTAGAAGTTTATATTTATTTGTAACGAAAAACACCTTATTTATACCGAAGAATCCATGTGTTGAGGTGATAGATAACGTAGGCTGCGTTGAATTCCCAGATGAGATACAGATAAGTGGGAGGAAGCGAGTTAAAAAAGTAGTGAAGTTCGATCATGCGAAATACTCCAAATATACACATCACATTTCAACTGAAGTTTTTTTTTCTCTTTCTCTCTCTTCTTTTTAACGAGTTTCCAGATCAATATAATTATACATAACATCATATTTTAAATAAAAGTTTTAAAACGCAAATTCCAAAAGAAACACTCCATAAAATATATATGCATCACCTTTCGGCTTCAGTTTTAAAACGCAAGTTTCAAGCAAAACACACACACGCACCAAAAGAGCATTACATTGCAGATATAATTCATGCACGGGAGTTTGAAGCCCAGTACCTCGGAACCATCACAGTCCGTGGATACAGTTTGGGTTGTTATTTTTACGGTAGGTCATCCTTAGAGGGTATACATGCCCGCTTTTTCTCCAATTTGTGAGGCATCTTTTTATTTTAAAAACTCTTTACCACTGCTGGGGTTCTTAAGTTCGCGGAATTATTTTTTTGTATGTTTAACAAGTTGGTACTGGGTTCAGGATCCAACTGTGCCGTGTTCACAGGTTGGTTTGGTTAAGGGTGGTTTTTATGTTAGTTAAGACTGCTCGGTCGTTGTGCTTGAGAATTATTGTGTTATTAATAGGTCTATGTATTTTAATCAGTACTGTGTTGTTTTTGTGTTTAAATATGCAGTTTGCGCCTTGTTTGATCACTTCAATTGCTATTAATGTTCTGGGTGGGTGAGTGAGTTTCTAAGGATGGAGCCTACAGTTTTTTGGTAAGGCATATTCTAAACCAGTCTTTCAGTGGGTCTGGCGGGAATCGAACCTGTAACCTCCTGTATAAAGTGTGAGCGTGCTAACCTCTTGGCTATTCCGAGGTCTCACATTGTTTTTAGTTGGGTTTGTAAAACGTGTTCGGGAAGTTTTTGGGTTGTTCCAGTTTGGGTCTATATCCAGCCTCCTTTTCAGGAACCAGACCGGGCTGGAATTGAACCTGTGGCCATGTATATAAGAGGAGAGTGCACTAACCACTATGCCCGCCCAAGGCCTTCTTTAGGATGATTTCCTCTTACTCGTTCAAATAAGGTGTGTGTGTGATTGTGTTTTTCATTATATCTATATAACAAGTGAGTACACACGCCAGAAAAAATTATCTCATGTGCATGTAAGAGTATGCATACCTGTGTGTGCATAAATGTTATATGATAACAATTGTTTTTTTGTTTTCTTTACTTTCCTTGTTTCTTTTTTAAAAAAATGTGTGAAATTGGTGGTCGGTTCTTTCCAAAGATAGTTTTCTTATTAGCAAAAACCTTTGCTGTATGCGTGGTATATTTCATTTTTGGCCGTGGTCTAGTGGCCTACATATCAGAGGTAGTATATAGTGTTGGCCGTTCACTGGCAGGTTTGTGCCTGTAATGGCTATTGATTTTCGTCCTAGAAAACCTTGTGAGTTGGTTTAGCTCAATTGTCGTTTCCATTAATGTTGGTTTTGGAAAGGCTTCTGGTTTGGTTCCTTTGTACAAAATTCCCTGAGCGGTGACACTTGTAATAATGTCTCTTAGTATTGTCAGCAGCATAATATGAACCCCGTTTTATTACGTAAATTGTGAGCGTCTCCTTTTCAATTTCTTGCTTCCTCTCCATGAAACATTGAAATGATGGAAACTGCTTTTCTTCTTATTCTACTGTAAGAGCATGTTGTAACGCAAAATGTTCGTGATTTTTCCCCCCCGTCCGTTACAAAAGTGCATAGAACACATTTAAGGTGACTTTACTTAATTGGTTGTTCTGCATTAAACTTTTGTTCGTGATATCTGAAATTTTCAAGATGATTGAATTGTTTATCACAATTTGGGCATTGATAAGCAAATGATTTCTGGGTTTTTAAAGGAGGCGCGATTTCGTTTAATTTATTCGGATGTGCTTTCGAAACATGACGCCTAAGTGATTTGTTATGGTCATAGTTCTTACCACACTCTGAACATTCATGCTGTTTAATTTCGTTCATTTTGATCGACTTTACTCACACATCAACACACTATAAATACGAACACAAAAACATAGTTCCACTAAATACGGACAGAAAATACTGTAAAGCTCCACTAAATCCACTAAAAACTACAACAAACAACACAACGAACTAAGCAATGAACGACTGTTCTCCCGCTAGAATATAGGAAAAGAAGCCCTCAGCCCGCCAAGCAGTTAACCAGAAAAATAAACCCAGACAACAGTTTCTTCATGCCTAAGAGGTTAAAAAAATGTCGGTGGTATTCAGTCTTGGTTCATTTCAAATGTATTATCAAAATACTGTATAATTAAATATCATAGGGTATAGGATTCTGTTTCATTTAAATAACATTTTAAAAAAATGCCGCTCCTCCGACGCAAGGAGAGTGTGTGTTCTGCCCCCTCCCTCTCCTTCGCTTCGACGACTACTCACTCGGCAAGCTTCGGTACTTTTCGCGAAGTAGGCGTGGTCGGTGCCCTAGTTCACGTCGCTGGTTAACGTCAAGTTAAAATTACCTTCAATCCTACTTTTCGCTGGATAAAGGGACATAACTACGATTTAGCCACACATACATCCTGATCATATCCTAGATTCGCGCCTGTTCTTGCGCAGTACATCATGAAGTCCACCCCGGTTAGTCGAAAGGTTAGGACACTCGTTTTATGTACGCGAAGTCCCTGGAAACAAAGGGGTCGGTTTCCGTTGAAAATAAAGAGTATTTCCGTTCTTAAAAGTTCACAAGCTCGTTTAGGACGTTTGTCTGAGACATACTTAAAGGAAAATGAGTTGCTTGAATGTGGTTGTTACGAAATTCGAACTCAAAGGAAGAAAATATCCTAATTTCATCGCAAGAAAACCTAAAAGACTTAAAGCATAATTTAACAGAGTAAGAACTAAGTGAATTGAGCCAAAACACTAATCTCGGAAAATACAAATCTATTGGCTACATTTTGACATAGTAAGAAAAATTATTAACACTGTGTCCTCTGCTAACAGCGTCATTCAGTTTTCAGCACCTTGTGTGGTCAAAATCTGGTGTTATAAGCAATTATACTCCATTTTCATTATTTTATTTTGTTATTTGCCTTATGTCAGATTTCTGTTTTTCATTCCTTCCGAGCTGCTTTGTTTCGGTTTGGTCTGCCTCTACCAGTTTCTTCATCAGCCTTTCTTGTAATTGGAGATGTCCACGTGTGCATACCCACGTGTATCACGCATCTACTTCTTCATCTTCTTCCTAAGCGTCCTTACACTTGCTTTATTCTTCTTTTTCTTCTTCGTCTGAAAAACCGTGCTATGTGCCACTTGATTAGAGACGTTACTTAACGCTTTTGTCTTCCTTTTCTTTCTTATTTTGGGAATGGACCAGTCTCCTCCATCACATAGTGATTTAGTCTGTTGTTGCGTCTCGTCCACACAAGAGATAAAAGTGGACAGACAAGTGTTTTTTACTTCTTCTTTTAAATAGAATGAAAATAAAACGAAAGAACAATTTCTTTACCACATATACGAAAGAGCGCAGTGAACGATACTACAAAAAACAAAACACAGTATAAAATTATTTGAAAAAAGAAATATTAAGATTAGAGTGGATGTTTTAAAAGCCGTATCTCTTATACAGTAGATGTAAGGCAGCTGCAAAATACCCCACGTGTTCGATGGACAAGGTAGGTATACCTCTTTTCTTTATTTTTTAATTTCTTTTTAGTTTGTTTATTATTTATTTTAAAGGTATAATACAGAAGCTGAAGCACCACACAAAAGAGATTTATAATGACCAGAAAGTAAAGTTGAAAATTGTTTTTTTTTAAGCGAATAAAAATGTGAGCCAGACAATTTAAGGACCAACACACACATACACACACTTATGGTACACATGAACACATTATACTAATACACTAACAACTTTGGCTGAATGCACGTGTATCTCATTCTTTTTCTTTCTAATTTATTTTACAATTATATCCTTTTTTTCTGTTGTTACCGGTGTGACATTCTATCCGAAAAACAACTTTTCTCAAACGAAAAGAAAACAAACAACATAGATAGATCGTTCTGCACACACTTTTAATGTTTTGGCCTTGAAATCTACACAGAGTCAAGTGAAAAACGTTGGTTGTTGATCATTTATTTTCTTCTATTTTTATGATTGTTGTAATTCTTCTGTTCTTCAGTGTTTTTATGTTCTAATGATGAGTTCATCTCTATTGTTTCACTATTTAATTACTTTTATTGTATAGAAATCCATTATGTTTTTTTGTGCACATTTTAAAAAGAGCTAAATTTATGATCGGGTCCAATTAGTTTTAATGATAGTTTTATAGTATATGGTAAGATGAAAAAAATATCTTCCAGCGTTCTCTTCATAATGTGTATGGAACCCCCTCCCACCTTCCCTAGCAAAAATAAACACAAAAACTTATCGAGTAGTTCTATAGATTTCAATGAAAGGAATCCAACTAATTATTGTGAAATACATCCTGAAACGATCTTTTAATAACAACACCTATCTATTTATGGATTGATTTACCTTCGTGGGTGATCAAGACTTGAAGATGCCGAGAAACAGATTTCTCAAGTTCTGATCATCCTCCATGTTCGTTGGAGGTTGGAAAGGTAACATATCTCAGTTACAGCCCACTCCAGAACAAGCAAAACATTTTCAATTTGTTTTTAGTCTGGTGAGTGTTGCAGCCAATTGAGTGAGACTAATGAGGATATTTGTTATCTGGTTAAAAATACTGAGGATGAGGAGCATGTTTTTAGATGTCGTTTCCTTTTCAAATACTTGGGTTTATTCTGTTGCGATGGCTTTCCATTTTGAACTTGAAAAGGGGTCCAAGATTTGTTTCATCCTCAGAACTTACTCACCCCGTTTCACTAGACGAAATTAGTCCTATCAGAAGCTTTGCTGAAACAAACACTCCACAACCTTCTGCATTTTTTTTTTTTTTTTTAATACCGCGCATGAATAGGCGCTGGGTTTGGATGAAGATAATTTGTCCACTGTTTCAGTGTTGCTCCGTTAAGATGCTGTTTGAAAACTGTGAAACAGACTTAAATCTGAATGTGTAAGGTTTTGTGTATAATGTGACGGGGGAGGGGGATTTTCTCCCATCCTAACTACTGTAATTGCCCATAGGTAATCCTTACCGTGTGTGAGTGGGCGTTGTCTCCATGGTATCAGTACCACTTACGATTAACCAGGGCAATGCGTTTCTCCAGCAATGTATCCCGTAGCCATTCCAACTCCTAACAAGGACCCCTCCCCCCACCGTGATTAGTTCGATGGTATGAATTCAAAGTGGATGATATGCTTATCTCACCAAATACACACTTTGTGGGGGCAGAGTTCTTGTTTTGTCGCTGTTCCCACCATACCTACTTTATGCCTTGTTTAGATAACTAACATTGTTATGATGGTAAAAAATCATGGTTAAAATAACTTGCGTTTAGAATATCAAACTTAGCTTGGTTTATCGTGCTTGTACCACCATTGTCTGTAAAGAAACAGGTAGAGGTTTCCACAGAGTAAAGACTCTGCTTGTTACACAGGAGAGGTTTAAATTATAAAATGATTTACACAAATGAATTGATTGTAGCGTAATATTTTGTAGATTAGTTCTGCCATCATTCTTTTATACTTTAAAAGCGATACGCACCACTAGGATGCTATATATTTCGATAAAGATAGAAATAAACTCACGAAGTTAGCTGCGCTTAACGGCCATCTTGATAACTAACGTAAGAAGATAACCGTCGTCAGTTGACGCCGGTTAAATTTGAAACCCGCGTTAACGGTAACTACCGTTTACATTACTAAAATGATCTTGGTTAGTATTAACCATTGTAAGATGTTAGTACTGTAAACAAGGCGTCATCCATTGACGTTTGCGTTTAAGGTGACGTATTTTTCGTCTCCCGTCACCATTGTGTCTAAAAACGTCTCCCTTGTGCAACAGGTACATCATGTACACACGCTGCGGGCCACGGGGGTTGGGGTTGGGGAAGCCCAAAATGTTACGTTGAAGTTGGTTCTCCTGTTTCTACAGTGCATGGTCATTCGTTTTGCCCTTCTAGTAATGTGTATCTCCCTTTGGCAAATCTATTTCATTGATAAATTCCTCCCTGAAACTCAAGTGCTACAGTACTTATTTAAATTACATCACGTATAATAGCCTGGCTAAAAGAAGTTAATTCGTGCATTGCTTGTGTTGTTTTTGGAGTTTCGTGCATAAAACCGATAAAAACCATTTAGTAAAGAAAAAATGATTTAAAAAGGTAAGAAATAATTTAAGGAAAATGGAAACGTCATTTTCTGTTGTTTAAGGATCATTCATCGTGATTTTGCCATATACAAACATAATTTAAGAAAAAGAAAATTATACAAGAAAAATAGGAAGGACAAGAACTTACAGAAAGGTAGGAGCAGACTTGCACTAGGAAATATATCCGTCAAACTGCTGTTTGGATGCAATTATTGTTTATCGTTAATATCGTAATTTTGAGTTTCTAAAACGAGATCGAGAATCGGGAATTAAAAGAAGAAAAACAATATTTGTTCAATAAAGCAGTAGCGCGGCGGAAGGGTGAATCAGACAGGAGAACAACATTTAGAAAAGCTGAGTAACCCTTCTGGATAGACGAACATTAGTTTTTATTATTCCCTAAGTTTATTTTCTAGTAACAGCAGAAACTTTGTTCTTATTAGTTAGAACACAATATGCTTTAGTGAACCTTTGTTTAACGTTATACAAACATAGTTAAATTCTGTAATAGGCCTGGGAAAACCTTCATAATGACTATATGTATTGTTTATGAATACACAATAATGGGCAAAATCTGAATTAAATTTGTATTAAGATCATCATATGTGCCTTCTTAAACCCTTATCTGGCAACAAAACACACAGCTCAAAGGGCCCAGTGATGAATCTAGACATACTTTCGGGGGGAATACCCCCCGAAAGTGTTCAAGTGCCCCCTGGAAAGGTTTCAGTGGTATGAAATTCAATGATTTTCGTATTTTTACAGTGTTCCTATAGGCATGAAACACGATTTGAAGCTGCTAAATTTTTCTTCTCTTGAGCAAGTGGTCATAGATTTTCTCCTTTTCTAACAAAAAAAAAAGTTTCAATAGGTTGAAATTGTTGTCGAAGCTAGAAATCATGTTGACAGTTTTACGGCTGTTCTTCCGATCTCGGCTTCGACATATAAAACAAAAATAGCGACGAAAAGAGAACTGTGGGTAAAAAAACAGCAAACCAATTGTTGTCACATCTTGCCAACATTTAATGTGGTACATCTTGGCCCTTGAGATATATATTTCGGTATAATTATTAATATGCTATTCTTTTCAATAATTAAGTGATCATTCCACGGATGTATAGTCCTCTTTTATTCCATTACTTCTTATCCCTAATGTAGATAGGTCGCCCGGACTAAGGATGCTGACTGATAAAGTGTTGTTGATGATGATAATGGGTGTTCAGTCTAGGAACAGTGTAGTATTTACTTGTTGTTGTCGAGTGGCAGCTCCATGTTAATTGATTCAACTTTGGTTATTTTTAATAAAATTATTAATAAAAACAGTCTAAAAATGTGTTAGCAACACTGTATTTTCAGAGAGACGAAACCTATAATGTTCCTGCTTTGGAATCGTATGTTTCTGGCACTTACAGACATAGAACACCACTAATTGTTTGCTGTAATAATTAATGGATATCTGTATGGGTTACCCTATTGCTGAAACTATGGGGCGGGAATTCTACCTTATTTCCTTAATAATTTAAGTCATATGGTATACATTTGCTGTTATTTTTGGCCCTAGCTTGTGGGTATTGCAAATATAGTAATGTATTTACCGTTTTTGTTACTATTTTCCAATTAGCAAGCCTGTTAAATGATTAATACAGCATTTCATATTAGTGATAGAATGACAATTGCGATATTACGTGCATTGTTATGTATTATTGTATTGTAATAGCACTTTTTTTGGTATGCATCCTATATATATGCATTTGTCAATTGCATGTCTGTTATTAGAAGAAACATTTTAATTGATTGCTATAGTATTTTAATGTCTGTTTCGGGACTCTTTAAAGGAATTACGCAAATTCACTGATTATATGGTAATGCACACGCTTTCTTTTATTTTGTGTCAATTAGCACAATGCTTCCCACTGAGTTTTTAAAACAAAATATGTTTTGACACTTTACACTCATATTGTTCCCAAGCTTGCGCGAAAGGGAAGGAAATATTTCCTACTAACAATTTTAAACCATCAAAAGCTTCCCACTGATTCAGGTACTTGAAATCCAAGCGAACAAAAGGGGAAAGAAACACCGCCGTAAAAGAGGTTTGTTTGAATGAACAAGGAGTAACAGACAGGACAATCCCAAGGGTCAGAAATTTGGTAAGTCGGTAGAGATGTTTGTAATGTGTTGATCATCTGATACAAAGAGAAGTCTGATAGTGGTCCATGCAAGAGGATCAAAGAGTATGATCGAATGGTTACACAAGTGGAATGAAGGACAGGGAGATTTACAGATACTAACAAAAGGGTGAAAGCCTGATGGTTTCCCATGCTGTTAAGAAAACTGGGGAAGTGAGGGTGTGAGTTGAGAAGATCAAAGCTGTGGAAATGATAGTTGTAACCACGGGACATCAAAGCAGTCATCAAAATTGAGGGAAGGGAGCTAGAGAAGGAAAGGAAACCTCTTCGATGGAAAGAAAGATTAAAAATACATGGTGAGCATCACATTCTGTCATTTTCGTGTAAGAAGGACCTTAAATGAGATGTATTCATTGGAGCGGAATGGAAATCCAAGAACGACCGCCACTCGTAATTTATAACTATTGCACAGGTTGACAAGGTGAATATCAATTTCGTCGTAAAAAAGCTAAGCAAGAGAAATAAATTAAAAAACATTAAAGTGAGAGAAATGAATAAAAGTGTTGGAAAGTAGAGGAGCGGAAATCAATCGTTTCTGTGTCGGACCTATTTGCTGTCTTTCGGCTACGGTCGGCTATTTAACTTTATCCCGTATGGGAGGGTCTAAAACCCACCGCGAGACAAAGACTTGCAAAACACATGTGTTCGTGTAATAACACACACATATATAAAGTTAATCATGTAACTCTGGCAACCTGTCCAAATTTTGGGGCAGATAATCAAACAATAAAAAATGTTATTATATTCTACATTAAATCGTAGCACTTTTTCGACTCTATATACAAAATATAAAAGTGAAAAAGAAACCCTAAAAAAAATTCCCGAAAATTTGAATTCGCTATATCCGCGTTTATTGCTATATCTTCATTGGTTGTGAACCGATATCGAAATTTCAAACGCAGATGGTTAGAAAAATAAATATAACACTTCCCTATCGTATGGCGGGGTGTCTGATACTCAAGTTAAAATGTCAGACATTCAGATGGAGCGTTGTAGAAATGGAATATCGATGTACAGTACTGATAAGTTCTTTCGTAGCTAGAACCGCTTCCGGTTGTGCAACATTGCTGGTACACTATACAATAGGAAAGCAATGCAGGCAATTAGTGTACACCTAGAGCAGAAAAATGCTCTTTTCGAGGAAAAATGCTGTTTAACAACGAAATCACTTTTTCGCCTGTCCTTGCGAGGTTATCTCTGAATAATAATAATAATAATAATAATAATAATAAAAAGAAGACGAAGACAAATGAGCCACTGCTAACGTAGTAAAAATTGGGCTGGGGAAAGTATGATGCAACCTTAACGAGATACCAATATTACCATGTATCGTTATTAAACGTTTGTATTGACTCTCTTGTCGAACAGAGATACTGTTGAAATAAACTGACTCGGTAAATAAACTGCATAATTGGCAGTTACGGAATATGGAACAACAGTAATTTTCGGATTAAAATGCAATTGAGTATGTGCAATTAGAGTCTGGAGCAATGATGGAACATGGTAATGTCAGGTTGATGTGTCATTCGAATATATAATATGTAGCAATGGCTGAAATACACCCATAGGTAATCAAGTAGGTCATTAAGCTGACAGAAACACAGACTGTACACTAAATATACACTTGTTGCATACAAAACACATATGTCAGATGCATTAGGGAACTACAGACTGGGTTTTGTACACCGATTAACACCACTGTCTTATAGAAGGGGCACCATAACATGATAAATAGGCATAATGGCCGTCAATGATTGGATCGAGGTGCAAGTTGTTAATTGAGTTTGGTTATTCGATTGGTAGGACAATGATGTGTAATTAACTGGTGCAAACAGGCACAGATGCCAACCTATCTTTGCAGATGCAACACAGCATAGGTAGAGTATAGATTAGTAACTGGAATAGCACTGATACCAAAAATGACCAACCCATTTTCGACCTCGGCAGTGATCAGTAAAAGAATAGCAATGTCAGTCAAACTAGTCAACACATTAGCGAAATAGTTGCGAACGTAGATTCGGATAATAGTTACGACACTCGCTGATGGTAAATAACACAGTTCGTTGACTATACAGCATCACTAACGGTCAGTGGTCTCATCTATGAATGCAAAGTGATAGAACACAAGCAAACAAAATAAATACGCAAATTAAGCAATCGTTTAGATTTCCGAAGTGTGCAAATACAGTGAAACCAACTGCCTTGACCCTGATTTTATTGGATAGCTATATTACACGACCGAATTGAAACGGATCATTGTGATTGGCTAGCAGTTCCTGTAAAGCAGCGCCAGTGAAAGGAATTGAACTCAATACCGAGGACGATTCCAGTTTGTACCTGTTGAGGGCTAGGCATGAGTGAGAACTGTATTTTGCAAGCTATAGATAACGCGGAGGCCGACATTTTCTGTGGCATGCATTCAAGGCTACGCCGACATTCCCCTAGAATGCGAAGGTCATGATTGTAGCATCCTTGAACAAAGGAGCGGGTGTCTGAGTGACACGGTTTCTCTACAACATCTTCCCCTCATCCCACTGTTTTACTAGTAGGAAGGGAGGCACGGTTATTTTATTAATCATGTTGTTAACTCAGGATTAAGATGGATGATTTCATTGATATAACATGTTGCCAACTCAGTATTAACATGGAACGTGGATTCTCCTCAACAGTTGCTCAAAGAATGTGGATATCCAACTCGACGGACCGCCCTTGTCGTTGCATATCAACGAAGTTGGTGTTTCTAGACCTGAATTTTATGACTATGGCTCATCTCTGACATTTGCTGACATCAATGATCATATACGATATTGATGTTTTGGGGCCGCTACGCTCACTGAATGTTGCTGATGATAATCATAATGCATAACATATTGTATGTGTTCTTCAGACACTGCCATGTTTAAACACGTGCTACAGACCGATCTTGTTCAGTTCACTAAAGCACAATGAACTGCCCTATAGCACTAGTCTCAAGGCCAAACTGTAGTTCGTAATTTTCCCGTTGTACGACGCTGTTCCTACGGTAGCCACGCTAAAACGACGATACCTATTTACAGGACGATCAAATAAATTTATAAATTAGCACTAAAACAATTCGAAAACGTAATGTTGAAAATATGTTCACAATGGGTGATCTATACTTTATGGGACCAATCACTACTAAAATTAATGTGCGCTTATAAATATATTAATAACAGTGGATCAAAATTGTATCGCGTTTACGAGAAAATCGATGTTATACAATTAAATACCCTCACAACGATGTAGTAGACATTAATTTAATTAAACTTACAGTATTAGGTATACATATAATGTTTACTTGTTCAAATTGTAACTTACTCTTATCTTTATTGGTTTCTTGAGTAATTGAGGAGTCTGCAATAGCGTCCTCGAAAGTTTCATAAGACTGCGCTACGACAGTCTTATGTGGTAAAAATCTTCATGGTTCAAGTGGTGGTATCACATAATAGTTCTACTCTGTCAGTAGTAAGCCTTGGAATAATAAATAACTTAATTTCTCCTTAAGCTCTCCTATGTATTCAAGTTTATCCTCGGGGTAAAATCCAAAGTCTATCCGACAATCGTATTACTTAAATTAGATTCTAAATTCTAGAAGATCTGAAAAACAGACATGGTTTCTGTAGATAATACTTCTGTAGATAATACTTTGTTGTAAACGATTACGCCTGGATCACAATATACACTGTAAAAGAATTTGGAAACGTTGTTTGATATAATGTAGTAAAGTTTCAGATATATGTAAGAATTTGCAATGGTCGTGATATGTCTGAAAGGTGTCGGACAAAATCAAAGAGATGTTTATTTTTTTATAGCTGGAAGTTCTCATTTTCCTAGCAATATTTTCGCACATGCGCAGAAAAATTGAAATTTTCTTTATCGTAATCGAACATGCAATTCTGATCAAGTGTTTGCTGCCGATATTTTAATCATGTATTTCAAAGAAATGGGAAATATTCTAAGTGAATAGAAATTGTGATCTCTTCTTGATAAATCGAAAATGTTGTTAGAATATGACGTAAGCCGTGGAAAGTAACGTTGTTTATGTTTTCCGAGGTTTGGGCAACATATTTCTTATGTATACTGTTTTGATGTACTCATTTTTTCAGTGGCAATTTTTTCCAGTAATTACTCGTATTCAAATCCTGCTTGAGGTTTCTATTTTTTTCTTTTCCTGGAACCTGCAAGGTGACTTACTTACAGAAAATTTCCAGGCAGTTATAGTTTTCAGGCTCCAGGCAGCTTTCTCCAGGAAGGTGTCAGAAAAATTTTCACAGTGTATCCTCTACATGCGTAAGCTCTAGTCTTGGGATTTCTTCTTTCTTTTAAACATACATCGCTTCTCACTGCAATATGGTCGTTCTTTCATTGAATTACTTGGAATCTTATCTCTCATATTACGATTATTCTACCATAATTACTAGCAATATATTTTCTAGTAAATTCCGTAACAGAATGAACACATAACTTCATTAATAGTTCATTATTTATTTACTCTGCCTACCAATAAAACAAAAGACAGTAGCAAAACAGTCTTCAACTTTCATCTCACCTTATTGCCTACTCTCTTCATCACTTCTTAATTTCATATCTTCTGTATCTAGTTGATTTCTTCCGTTCTGCACCACATCCATATTGTGACTTGTTACTGACTTGTGACCTGTTGTACTCTATCTCTTCCAATTTAACTACTGCAACTTCATTTAATCCAATTACCATTTTCTTTACGCTCATCTTAATTCCATCTTTCTTACAGTATCTATGTAGTTGTTTTAATATTTTCTTAATCCTGAACCAGGTGCGCACCAGTTTCATGGCCACTAATAGGTACGTTGGGGGTATATTTTATCTATACATTTAATTTTTCGTTTGGTTCGAAGTAATATTCAAATGTATTAACCACAAATGAATAAATTCACCAGATGTTCAGCATTTTAAATCTTTACCTGCTTTTTCAGAATCTAAAATTGTCATTCTAGTACGGATCACTTCGCTGGGCAAAACTTACCATTACACACGTTACTAGGCGCTCGGAGGTTTATTATACCCCCAAGCAAATTCGGAAAATCTTTGCGTTGCGGAGTTCCTCGAACAATTACAAATATGATATTGTTCGTTCACTCGCTCTGTCCGAAGGTAATAGTCAGCAGTGTGGCCAACCGGTTAAAGTCTGCGCCACTGAATTTACCGACGTAAGGGTAAAATTTACCCGCACGCGTCTGGCTGTGTTAAGAAACATTTCATTATCTGCAACAAGTCCTGTATTAGATGCAAATCTAATACATTTGCTTTCTCTTCCCAAAACTATAACCCCCTTCTTTCCTCGGTGGTATTGAAAAATCACTTTACAATTCCTTTTTGGATATCTGTTAAATAAGTGGGGAGAAATAACACCAATGTCTCACCCAACCATTTTCGTTCTGTAATACTTCGTTGTGTTCCTGGAGCGCAGAGACATACGAACAAAATGAACTTTCCCAAAATATAAAAAAAAAAAGCGAACCGTAACTTATATTTTATTCAATTGTCCTTCGATATATACTGATTCAAAACCTTCTTGAAATCCGTGTGATAATAAGACACACTATAATTTGCCCACAGCCTTATGTAATTTGTGTTTCGTATAAGCGATATCCAATGAAATATTTCTAAACGTAATCGGAGAAATTCGTTTTTGTTCATGTTTTCCTTTTACAAAATTTTCGTCTGACTTTCCAAAACCTCCATGAGTTGTGAAGATCAAGCATGAAATAAATGCTACCACGTTGCCACATCTACACTCGGTAGTTTCAGCTCACTGTGATCAATTGTATCTTCATTCTCATTGTTGTTAATGTGCTTGAAACTTGGCAAGAATGCTCCAGGGAAAAGACACTCATATTTCCACCGCTTCAAGAAAACTGTTCTCCATCTGCTTCTTCACCACTCACAGAAACAATGGACCACATATTTGTCCCTTTCATTGGCTGTCCTGTTGCAGTTATTTTTAGTTCTTTAAGAAAACCCTTGGACCAACTATAATGGTCAACGCAATGGTTCATGAAAAATATTATAAGAAATTTGTGGAAAAAATGAGACTGCTAGATTGCTTGATTATCGTGTCGACTTCAAGAAACATTTGAATTATTATTACATATTCAGAACATTTGAACAAAACAACAGTAAAGAAAAATTAGTTGACACCTCTAATGGATTACCTTAGTTGTCTGAATTAACACCCAAATGATTAATTCTTAAGTCCTCCCAAAAAATCCAGTTGGGCAATCTTTCGAAATTAAAAAAAAAAGAGAGAACTTATAAAAAAAACTCGAAGAATATTTACAGCTAATCAAGTATTCGGTGTAGAAGCTGAAACAATTGGCTAAATTTGATCTCTTGATTAGAGTTATTGTATTAAGTCGTATGCGTGCGTATGTGTCCTTGAGAGTTTCATATGTGCTTTTCATTAATATATTACATTGTTTTAATATTATTTGAATGTTAAATTTATTTATATCCTTGAGGCAACTTTGAATCAGGTCGGGATAGAGTAGACGAGAGAGTCAACCAGGGTCTATTTTGGATATACCACTCAGGCATTGGCATGGTGTGATTGAGGATTTTCTTTTATGTCCGTACCTCTCGAGCACGACATTGCTACAGTTCATCCAATATTTTCACAATGAATAAGTAAATGTATTCATATTTTCTCAACTGATAATGTGCAAATTCATTGTTGTTGATGAATCGTACAACACTAACTTTTCCTCCTTTTCGTCTCTCATAAACCTTCTTCCATTAGGACGAGGTTCAAAACTCTTTGATTATTTTGCAATAACGCCCTGGAAACTGCAAATCAAATTCCATGGGAAGTTGGAGGAAAAGGCTGGAACACAAGCAAGTTTATAATTGGGGAACGGAAAGTTATCATCCTTGACTGGATTGGCTCTTATCCTTCAATCACTGTTCATAAGAATTGAAGAGAACAGGAAAAGATAATCATTTAGCTTCAAAGATTGTTGTCGTTTCAGGATCGAGTTAGTGAATGTATTCCGATCTTCATGCCGCTGTAAGTATTGTATATCGACTTTAAACCTTAGTCATAAAATACAAGAAATCACCAGAGCTCACTGTGATGAGTGGGGAACTGAGGTGCTTGCAATTATGGTTGGTTCGGATTTCGTAGCAGTAGAAGCTATCCTCTACGATTGAACAACCAAGCAAACGCAAACCATGCAATGCTGTGAATCGTTCAAGAGGTTGAGGAGAAGGATGAAGGATTTCGTAGGCATTGCATGTACTGGATAGTGGATATTTACTGTCTCGTATCACATGGCCATCCACTGTCACACGAGAATGTCTATGTCACTTACACAACTGCAAATTATGATGAAAAGCTTCCTGTTGTATTTGATGGATATTAAAGAAGCACTAGGAATGTAGAATATATGAGATGGAAGAAAAGGGATGTTCACTGTCAGTATTAGTGAAAGATCTAACTCTAACTCAACAGCACTTTGTCCTGAGAAACATCAGAAACAAGAAGAATTTAATTTATCTTCTTATCTCGTAACTTCAAAATGTGGACTTGCGGGAACTCGAAGCGGAGGCTGATGATGCAGACACTCTCATTGTTTACAGTGTCACTGAGTTAGCAGGAAACAATCTTGTAGTGCTTGATGTAGATACCGACATATTAGTTTTGATTATTAATTTAGTCGATTCAGAGGATGGATTATCATGATTCCTGGTGGTGAGAATTACAGGTCAAGAAGGATATTCAGCAACAAGGTACTTTAGCATAAACTAAAACCAAATCTTAAATTTGCCTTCCTTTTTCTCACGGTATATCAGGTACAGATATACATTCTGCAGTCTTCAAAGTGGGCAAAGCCTGTTAAGGTACTTGAGCAGTTATCTATGAGGTTGCTAATGTATTCAACAAAAGTGGAGCCAAACAAGACAGAAACACTATTGCTGGTGAAAAGTTCCTTGTGGGTCTCTAGAGTGCACAAATGAGAGACAATCTCAGCTAAACTCGGTACAAACTGTATACACAAAGAATTGGATAAGAAATTACCAGCGAACTACGACTTAAGTTATCTGCCACCAATATCTGCAGTAGCAAGGAAATATTGCTTCCGCGTGTACCACCAAGTGCAAAAATGGCGTGGACTCTGGACTGGAAGGTGGGGATAGCATATCCCAAATGATCAGCATATTTCCATACTTTCATTGCAAGCTGCAACACTTGAAAAGTTGTTGAATATACTTTTCGTATCATTGTAACTGCTCGACAGAATGCACATATTCTTCCCCTTGCCGTCGAGGAGGTTTATATTGCACTCCTTTGTGTGGTGGAGGTGCACGAGATGAGCGTGAAAATGGACCTACATTTCATTCCCTGCGTCATACATTATCGGTACATCATGAGTGGTCATCCACTATGCATTACTATTAAATATTTCAACAATATTTTCATTATCTCGTCAGACATATGTAGCTCATCCATGTGTTTTATATTAACTAAATCATCTTCACCGCCACCACTGTCCTTCATACTAGCACTACAATTAGTTGCCAGCCTTAATTATTTATTTTATCCCTACTTTTTCTAACATTGTTATACGTCCTGGGGGTTGGTACTCCCTGACCCCTCCCCCCACATTCTCCTGATAAACATCCTCCTCTCCTGTTCTTGCGTTAAAGTCCCATACAATTAGAACCAATAGCTTCCGGGTATCGCTTCTCTATTTCTAAAAGACGAGATGCAATATTATCGATTAAATTCTCACAGAAATACTGTGAAGCTGTAGGTTGTCTATACGCTGTAACTAAGCATATTGTTACTTTCCCTAATTTAAAATTTTACCACCAAAATGCCATCAAAATCATTTTTAATTTGCTCCAACCGTCCCATCACCGATTCTTTGACACTTATGAGGAGGACCCCGGACCCCTTCCTTTCTTGGCTAAAAGTTTCATAGGTTTACTGAAACCCCTCCCTCCCAAACTCGCGGCATTTCTTCATAGGTAATCCCCACTAGTTTCATCGTGATTCGGGCCTTTATCGTAAGTGTATAAATAAATCACAGCCATATTCAATCCACTGGTGGATGAGGCCTCTCCCCGAAGGGAGGAGTTGGTCTACTGCTCCCACGTTGACCAGACGGGTTGGGAGAGGAGAGCCGAAGCTCTCACTGTGATCGCCACTGTCTTTTATTCACAGCAGCTCACGATGCTGGGTCAACACCGAAATTTTTTAGCCCCCACCGGGAATCGAACCCGACACCGCTCGCATTGAAGCCGAGCGCGCTACCGACTAGACTACGCAGGAGCTCCACATATATATATATATATATATATATATATATATATATATATATATATATACATATACCTTTAATTGTACTCTGAATGCAAATTAAATTTTTTTCTTGATTTTTGGATAAATATGTTTAATTTATACATCTAAGTAACCTCTGTTTTCACCCTAGGTAACTTCTGGACACACACGCTAATAGAGTGAAGCTAGGATAGATCTCGCACGATTGAGGAAAAATAACTGAAATTCCAGGTTTTATGTAAAGTTCTAAAAAATTACAAAATATATTCTTGAGTATCTTATGCACAGTTAGATAATATTAATCTCTGTTAGAATTCGTTGTATGGTTAGTGATATTTTCTTTTCCAAATATCTTAGTTTCTCCATCTTTCCTCGAAGGGTAGATAAGATTGCACATATGAGTAGGAGAGACTGCGCATAAAAATAAGAAAAAAATATATGGTACGCATCAAATAGAAACAACTTGTTGTCATCAAAAGCATTATAAATTGTTGTGTTACAAAAAGTAATGCAATCTGAAAATTCTTACTATAGGTTACATTTCTTACTCTTGGTACTACTTATAAACATTTTTAATTGCAAACACTCAAGTAACAAAAGTAAATTGTCGATGTTTCAGCCTCATCATGAGCCTGAGGAGTGAGGTTGAGTGAGGTCGAGGATGAAATTTTATTGAAGTAGGAGTTGAAGTTTCCATCGTGAACTGGGAGACTGAATAAGTTTGATGTTGAAGCTTGCTCGCGAGGTTAAGGTTCAGTGCGATCTGGGCCAAAAATACTCTTATGCTGCCGAGTACAAATACCCGACAACCACCTCTTCAGCTTATTACTGTAGTAATTATTCCTTAACACTTGATCTTCTGAGCTGCATAGTAGACAGTTTATGTATGGACATGCATGTTGCAGTGTAATTTGTAATATTTTTTGCTATTCGTTTGCAGACAACGCTCCAGGCGGTCATGAACCCAGAAAGCGATGATTTAAGTGTCATGCAAGCATCTTCATTAATCGTAGCTGGAAACATTCATCATTGAAGTAATATGTCCGACAATTGGATTGGACCATGAGGCAAAGGATCTTGATGGTAGTTAATTATTGTATTATATATTAAATGGTTATTAGGAACCACATCATTTGCTCGTAGGATTTACCTCTAGTGAACCATAAACAATAATTACCATGAGGAAGGAAAAAAAAATCTATCTGGAAGGCATCACCTGCAATGACGTTTAATGACGTATGTTTGAACGTAAATGTCCATTTTTTATGTATATAGGCAATAGAATTCACTTCCAAATGTTAATTAAACTGCCAGCGTAAATCAGTTGGGCAAGACTTAAGAAAAAGAAGCATTCTCTATTTACAACATAATGATTACATAGTTCTTGAAATTATGGATTTGGTGTCAATAACATCTGTTATTAAAACAAAATTCTTCTTTATTCGTTGAAAAGAGACATACAAAAAGAAAATTGCGCATTAATATATTTCATTAAAGAAAATGTATGAATTATATCAGAACGTTTCCTGACAAACACTGTTATCAACAAATTATTTTTTTTTTAAATTGTTTCCTGTAAATATATATTATTTTCAAGTATGTTCAGTACTAGTAATGGCCAAATTTGTCCTGACGATTCTGATCAAGAGAGAAATAACTCTGACGAGAAGTGCTTTGACTTCTTAATTTCCTCCTCGCTTGCTTTATTATTATTATGATTATACTCCGTGGTAATTTTTATCCCCTCAAATTCGTACAGAGGTTTTCTAGAGCAGTGATTTTTAGAGAATCGTTAGACGTTAAGATATTTTTCCAATAAGCTATATGTAGCTAGGGAGTTACACCCTCTGGATTGAGCATGGATTTTGTGGAATCGAAATGGGTAATACAAAGCAGTGAAAGATAATGTTTTGATTATTTAAAATTATATTATTTTCTGCTTCTTAAAACTGCTTTTAGGTAAGGTTCTCTTATTTCCTTGTTAATATTTCTAGTTCAACGATTTAACAGCTTTTTAGGCGCAATGTTTAGGACCAAGTTTTAAATTCTCCTATTACCTCATCCGCTTTTTACCTAACATCCTAACCATGGGAATAAATAAAAGAAAAAGGACTAAAGAAAGCGGTAATTTCTCAAAGGAAATAAAGAAAAAATCTGGACGACAGAGTCAGGGAACAACGATACCAGGTTCCAATTCGGCCATGGTGGCTCTGTTGGTAGATTGCTCACCTGTGGTGCTCTAGGGGTCCTCGGATCGATCCCTGCTCATGCTATGTGGGCTTTGTGGTGGACAAACACCGTGTGTGTGGGTTTTCTCGGGCTGCTCCCTTATTTCTCCCATTTTCTTCATTCCACCAATTCATCCCATCATCATCCATACGGCCTGAGCCATAGTTGCCTAAAGACCTTAAAATAAATTCAAATTCAACCAGGTCCCAGTGAAAAATATAATAAAAACAGAGAGCAACAATCGAAACAAGATCATGACCAATTCTTGAAAGAAAAACAAGATTACAAAGCACAACACACTCAACATGACTGGCAGATTCAAACTATTCTAGGAAATCCAAGAGTATTAATTATCTGACAATGGAACTGACACGACAGATTCCTCTATTCAACTATACCTCCATCAACATCTTTATCACCTAATACACCAAGTCAATCCTATAATGATGCACCTAAAGTCCACATTATACAAGTTCACAATGTTCAAGAAGATCCTGCAAAGTATCCTTATAAGAAGGGAGACGTCACAAAATACTTAGCTATTCAAGAGGAACAAATAACAGACTTTAGTCTTATTTTCAACAAACTACGAGATATTCAAATCGCCCACCCTGAGTTAAATGTTCGGGGACTTCGGACCGGAGACAAAGATGGTGGTACACTCAGAAATAAATTCTCACAAATTTCTCCACAAAATAATTTTATATCATTACGATTGCGAAGCAGAGAGTTCCACAGTGGTTCAAGAATCAATGGAGGCAGATTGGGAGAAAGTCGTCACCGAAGATAGGGAGCAAGAACAATAATATGTGATTTTAATAAAAAAATATCAAGCCTGAACTTACAAATTCTCTATTATTATAAAGAACTATCCAAGATAATTTACCGGAAATAGAACCAACTGTATTTCCTATCGAATTCAACACTGGTCTACGCCTACACTTTTCAAATAAGCAAGACATATTCAAAGATAAAGATTTCGGACTAAAAGCCAAAATTTCTGAGTACGATGCAAAGATTTCTATACAGCCTAAAGCTCAAGCCACCACTACATTCTCCTCAGTTATTAGAAACGTTCCCACAAATGGAAGATTTCAAAACACATTTCAAAAGGAAGAAATTGCCAATCAACAATCACAAACTGTATTCGAATAAGAAATCAAAAAGGCCCTGTTCCGCTTGTACGAATTTTTACAAAGAATCCTACTTTATAATCAGTAACTTAATTATAAATGGCATAACTATAGGTTTCAATCGCTATAAGGTAGAGGAATCAAAGAAGACAGCTAGACCAATGCCTTGGCTCAATTGCATGCGCTATCATGATGAAATTAAATGTATGAACCCACCACATTGTTACGACTTTGACTTTAGCGTTTCCTGTTGACAACTTCAAATTTCCAATGCTATTAATCTTGCCTCTGAAGAAATACTTCGATGCCGTCTCAATATGATTAAGTCAGTAGATGGACACATAATTATATGTTGACAATGAGCCTTACACAAGAAAGAAGAAACTAAATTTCCCCCAGCTGCCGACTACCAACATAAATCAATGAAACCAAACATTTAACAAATAACGGGAACCAGCAAAATGAATTCGAAATAAATAAAATATACATCAGATACCTCTTATAAAAAAAATTGCAGTCTACAACGCACGATGCACGGATGTGAGGAAGCTCATTGCAATCAATATGATATTCTACAATGGCTACATTAGAATGAAGAAAAGAATTTCTACTCATAAAAAGTCCTTGCAATTTCACTCAACCCAAATCAAATTCCTTATAAGAACCTAATTTATTACTTAACTCGAACTTTCAAACTCAAAACCATATTTATTACAAATCATTTTATTTAGAATAGACTTAAATTCTGTGCACATGAATTCATGACGGGACATTAAATAGGGTCGTGTCTTCTGAACGGTCTGATTCATGTGTTCAATCCAGTTATCTAATTCTAATCATTTCTAATCTTTTATCGAAGGACGAAAGTGGCCTGACTTGGCCAGAAGTCAGACATTTTACTTCATCATCATCAAAACTATGGTTATGGCTGTGTAACGGCGTATTTCTATCTGCTAATATGCCGGGGGATGAAACCCCCAAAATCTACCTTAACCAGGCATAGATTTACAAATGGGCCCACTGGTCCTCTCCCGGGCCCAGAGCGCCAAATGTTAGGGGCGCAATTATTACTACCTACTACAAGCAAAATGAGAGATTAACACTGGTTGGGGTGGTAGTCACGGTAATAGTGGTACCGGATATACTTCGTGTTCAGAACGCTGGAGTTAATAGTAGTGATGTGACATTCTGTTTTTTTAGGGGGTAAATAAATTATACTTTATAATGACGTTAGTATAGGTTGGGGGCGCCAGGCCCAGGAGTCAGGATGCCTTGAATCCTAAATCTGCGCCTCATCTTAACCACAGTGTTCTCTCTTCTCTTTTTTTAGTACATATATCCTTCTGACTTTTTCAAATGAAATATTGTGGGCTCGCAGTTTTTGTTTTTTTTATCCTAGCTACGTCGTTGCCTTGGTAACTTCCCAATAATCTTTTCGGAGTCATTAGTAGACATAGGATGTAAAGCCGCTAAAAACTGTTTTAGGTCCCTAAAAAGACATAATAAATATGAAAATAGAGAAAAAAGCACTAGGAATTCACACACTGAAACAACAAAATTCCTTTGTTTTGAGGAGTAAACAAACAAAACCTCACATGTCCATTAAAAAAAAAAATCTCCATTTTAAGACCTGAATGAATAGTGAATTATGCAAAGTGATTTTATCAAGAAAATACATATTATGATGGGATAAATACTTCCTTGATAAAATCACTTTGTATTATTCACTATGGCTCTTCATTCAAGTCTTAAAACGAACAAAATTCTTTTTTAAATAAAAAAAAAAGTGGACATGTTCGGTTTTACTTATTTGTTTCTCTTTTGCGATAAAGTACGTATTTACAAATTCTATAAAAAAGATGTTGCACGTTATTCTTTGCATAGGTTTGTCAAGTTGGTCGGTATTATCACTGATTCACTGCTACTGTCTTAGAATTAACTTATCGTGAGTGACATTGGTGTTACGTTGGTCCCAAATGTCGCAGCTGTCATTCATAGTGTTAGGCAGTATAGACAAAAGTGTCCATACCGGGAATTAAACACAGAATCCACGAGCAAAACCACTCATTTACATGGATCACGAAATAGTTTGGTGTGTTTGATAATAAAAGTATATCCTTCTACTTACAGACCTATAGAAATTTCCAGACTTCGTTAAAAGAATTTTATTTGTTCAACGAATAAAACTTAAGATTCTGAGGAAAGTAAATTATTTTCTCTTAAGTTATTTTATATCCATGAAAGTTGCTTTTATTAGTTTCGGAATGATGTTGTTTCGGTAAAGGCCGTTACAATAATTTAATAGGAAGAATATTTTTTTTTTCAAGAGCGGTTTTTTCTTCACCCAACGAGAATCACAAACAGTGGGTTAGATAATGAAGCCGTCTGTCTTCTCACAGCTTCTACATACGCGGCACTTGTGTTCAAAAGATACGATTACAGAAATTTATGGGCAATAAAAGAGACCTTTTACGACGTTAGCTGTTAAACGTTTTTATAGTTGCATCCGTTAAGAACTTTGTAATTTTTTAGTGTTTTTCTTCGCCCGCAAATAAGGAAAATCAGATAATAAAGCAAAACTTGATTCAAACTTGTTACAAGCTTACCATATCAAGCTCCAACAAGCATGAAATAAGCTTGCCATTACAAGCTTAAACTAAGCGTAGCATAAAAAGCTTGAGTGTAAGGTCCAGAAAATATTCCCATCATCATGTGTAGATGAGTCAAAGGGAAGTAAATATTTTTTCAAAATACAATAATTTATACTGTAAACAAAAACCTGTAATTCCAGTAAAAAGACAACTACAGCTTAACTCATTATAATTCCAAAATAGGAAACAACACAATATGAACATTCAAACTGCATCTTTACACTAGCGACTCTAGCGGACAAAAATATGACAAAATAATTACCTACGTCCGTTTGAATCAAACTTGTAGTATCAAAATAACTTAGTACAATCAGTGTCCAACTTGAATCAGTGTCGGATCCAGAGTGGGGACTCGGGAGCGCCCCCTTCTCAGGGAAAAATACTTTTTTATAGCATTAATTCAATAATTTATTTCAGAAAAAAGCTTCAATTTGTTTCAAGACAAATGCAATTTAAGAAGAAATATCTAGTTTGGGGGATACCAGCGTCATATGAGGGTAAATATGGTAAATATACACTTTAAAAAAATCACTTACCGGGAAAATTTCGAAAATGTTCGTGATCTATTCAACTCGTTCCCCCTTCTCACGAAAATCATGGATCCGACACTGATTTTAATCAAGCTCTTTACATCATGATTGAAAGTCAGCTTGTCATAACTTTGCATACTATGTATATGTGGGGGTGGGGGTGGAGGTCTAGTAGAATCCCCCCTTTGGTTCGAATATTGTAATCAAATTTTCACCCACTTTCCACTGTCTAATCGACTTTAAGCTTTGTACATTCAATATGTGCGCCTAATGACAGTACAAAATTAAGTTCTTAGGAATTTTGAAATTTTAAATCTAAGATGATTTTAAAAATTCCGTATTCTTGCCAAAAATGCCTGGTATTTATGCAACCAACCTGACTTTATTGCAACCAAGCCAACTACTCAGAGAAAAACAAAAGACTTCACATACACAGCTTCGTAGTGAGCCTTATCATAACAATATGATTACGAGTCATTCAAAGTAGACAGTATAAACCGGAACTCGTCATCAGTTTTGACACGTGTGGGTGGCATGAAGCACAACTACAGAGACAACACTGAAAAGTAGCCGCTGGGGAGTTACCGCTTTGGTATGTTCGTTAGAGCATCGGATAGCTGAACCGGTTCCCCCGTTTGATTCCCCCCGGGGAGGGGGGGGGGTGATGTTTTATTTTTATTTTTATAGAAAAATTACTTTTGTCTTTCGTTAGGTCTATACATAATTCAAATTTTATAAAATTCACTAATCATTGAATAGGTTAGGTTAGAGAAGTCAGGTTAGATGATTTTTATTATTTATGCCCCATCCACTCTAGCTCACGGCAAATATAACAGGTATATCTTTCTACATTCAACGAGTCGTATAAGATTCCCTATGTAGAGTGCAATCTGTTGTCCGATTGTTGAACTAGGTATAAATATCGCTCAGAAACCGGTGGTCAGCATTTGGTTTCGTGGTGTAGTGAAAGAAATATTGGATCGGTATTCCAGTGGCCCCTAGTTCAATTTCTGCTCATGTCAATTTATTTTTTAATGAACATTAATTTTTTTTCTTCCTTTCTGCTTTTGAAAAAACATTCTGTTTCACTGAAATCGATTAGAAACGTCAGCTTAGATTATGTCTTATAGGTTAGAAAAGTCAGGTTAGATGATTTCTTTCTTCACATGTAATGAAAACATTGATCACAAAATTGACCGACTGGTTAGAAAGGTTAAATCGTATTTTTTTTTATTATTATTATTATTATTATACGCGATGCAAACACCAAATTGGTTAGTCCCTCTGCTCAAGTCGGAAATATTACTGCGATGATAAAGATGTCTTCATAGTCTTTGTTTGTATGTATTAGTACGAAAATTTCCATAACACTTTGACAGGTACAGATAAACTTCCTACTGGTATAGTAGGATCTATCGGCCATTTTGGAGACATCAGCTATCTCGGATTTATCTCAAGAATCTTAAATAGAAAAAGGAGTCAGTGACATATTATTTCAGGCTAGAGAAATTCATTGGTGAAGTCACTTTTTCAATTGCGTCTTAGCAATGAGTTTTTTTTTTTTTTTTTTTAATGAAACCATTAGTATCAGTTTGTGGAACAAGAAAACGTTGTAGAGTATTGTTCAGGATGCAATCTGTATCGTTGTATGTAAATGTGCCGTAACTATGGTACGTCATTTGATTCAGGAATTCACACAAAATTGCATTGTTCAGTTGTAAGTTTCAGTGTTGTTATAAGGTTTAAATTTACGACCGAGAAATGTCCATCTATAAGTGTAGTGAACAAAATATAATTTCAAAGTTCATGAAGTAGAAAATAAGTTTGATACAAAAGTGACAGAATATAACCAAGGAATAGTGAAGTACCAACTAAAAGAACTGAAACAGTTAATAACACGGTTATGAGATTTATTTATTTATTTATTTATTACCAGTGCAGGACAGTAAAGTTACAAATGGAAGACAACTGCGAATTTTTTCTTCCAACGGAGAACAACTAGACAATTTTGGCTACCTTTCATTTATCATCTGAAAAAGAAACACTGACGGACAGAAGATTTCCTTACTATCAAATTTCTGTTTTTACAGGGCAAGTTGCACAAAATTTTACATTTTTATTGTATCTTCCTATCAAGCAATAAAACTGAATGAAAATGATTAACCATTTTCCCTTGATATTTCGGTAACGAACATTTATTAAAATTAAGAATTTGAATCATAGGAGTAGAAATATGTCTGATTCGGATCTCTTTAACTTGGCCACTAGAGAATGGAAGAAACAAGATATTTAGAAAAGAAGACAGGACGGGATAAAAAAAAGGAGAATGTGTCCTCCAAAAGAAGGACGTTGATAAGGTAAAAGCATTGTAATAGCAGTGCCCTCAATTAAATTGTTGCGTGCCACAAATGCGGCACACATTAAAATAAACTATCCGGGCTGTATCCGAAACAGTAGTTTACAACGTTCCCCACTCAGAAAATAGAAAATGGACGGCACCTCCCACATAGCACTGTTTCTTGATTCAAGGTTGAAATTCCTTTAATTTTTCCTTCTTAGGCTTGACGTATTTCAAGCTTCATAGCTACAAACTTCAGTTTTACTAGATAAAATATGCCTAAACTTAACAACCCAACTTTAAGCTTGATTATCCCTTATCTCTCAAGTGTGATTCAGGCTTGATTCAACTTTTTGCTTGACACGACAAGCTTGTTTACAACTTGTTGGCTTGACGTTCCAAGGCCAAAACAAGCTTGATTCAAGCTGATTTTGCTATGTGGACTATAAACACATACAATGAAATAGTGTAGCTTCCTGATGTAAGTTTATACCTTTGTCATTGAACTCACTCAATTGGTGAAATGAAATATTGCTATTACTCTTGATTGATTGGTGAAATGAAATATTGGTATTACCATTTTTCAACAGTGTAGCCAGCTAAGAGCCATTTCTCTTAGTTACTTGAAAAAAAAAATGTAATTTTCCCCAATGTAGGGTGGAGGAATTTTGCTCCAAAGCTTTCATTAAAAATTCGAGAAGTCATTGCCTTTGGTATCATGTTCAGAAACATGTCGTGCTGTTGCCATTATATTCCGCTCCTCCTATCCTCCCTCTCCACAAAATAAACAAACACGAAAATTGAGATGAGACACGAAACCCCGACCTGTCATTAACTCAAGATTTTTATAGCTCTGGATTTCGGGCAAAGAGGAACAATAAAAGCCTTTTTTTTATTATTTATTTATTTCTTTTGTTTCCTTTCACATCTTGGCCGCCAAAAACCCAGTGACAATCACCTAAAAACGACAAATAATAACATCTGGAGACAATCTCTAGCCAATTGTTATTTTTATGACATCAACAATGTCAACTTTACTTTTATTTTTCGTAACACAAAAGATTTTTTTTCCTGTTCCAAAACTACAGGGCAGAAAACTCCAAATTCATTTTTCTGCTACAGGTGTAGTTTATATGTTTGTGTACCGACTTTCAAAGCAATTTGGAAGAATAAAGGACAATAGCAATAAAAGAAGGCATAATAGGACCCTATCTCTTTCTCAACAGGTTCTTTATCCTTTGTTGTTGTTTTTTATTCCACCATTGTCATCCTGAGGATTTTTGGACATGTTAACTAATTGGACCCAAATTGACACACACAACATAATAGAGATATTTCATTCTTCCTTCGGGAATAACCCATTGGTTTTTATTACTGTTTCGTTCAGATATATGTGCTGTAAAAACTTTTGTCTTTTATGAGATGTCAAAGCAATCAACTGGAATTCGTAATAACATAGCACACTTGTTAAATTTTGTAAATCCAGTGGAGTCCTAATTAAGATACAGAATCTGATGTTTGTTGATTGGCATCAGTATGACACTAATTCTACTTTTCTTTTAATTATCAACAAGTGACACAATTTAAAATTTTAGGTATCACTTTCAAGCTCTGCATTAAATATGTTTTGAAAGGTTGATTTATTTTCTCTCAAACAACGGTTCTACTGAAATATCTCAGTAGACCAATTGAGAAATGTAGTAGGCCTATATCCAGTAATAAGAAAAATGTCTAGAGTCCTTATATGTTAAGCTTTAATACGTATTAACTCATTAATTACCGTTTAAAACTTAAAAGAAAACTCATTCCCAGGTAAGAAACCTACAAAATATTTTTCATTTTACCTCATTTCTTGGAAAGGTACCAGAATGGACATACTACGATTTACAATTGGACTACTCATTTGTTGATTATTTAAATCCATGATGTGAAAAGAGAAATTGCTATTAGAATAAGGGAACCTATAACCCACAATCCAACTTGCAAGAGAGATGGTAGAACAGGTATTCAGCTTGTCGTACTTCGGAGAGCAATGGAGGACTAAAGTCTTGACGCCATATCCGCTTTGTCACCATACCAACAGCGGGGACCAAGTCTAAACAAACAGTACGTTTGATGGCAGAGAGGCAGAAAATCAGTTGTAGAAGGAACGCCTTTTATTTCGGTGACGAGGGAAACTTATTGAAAGATTGGGAAATGCTGTCGCGTCCAACCATGTACTTCTACTTATACACGATCGAGATTTAATGTAGATTTGAATGACATTTCTTGAAATTTGTTTACTTAAGTAGTTGGCTTCTTCCACTTGATATCCTGGCGTCCTTTGGAATCAGAAAAACGCGACATGCATCTCTTTTGATGTAATCTGACACGAATCATATAACCATAATAAGTTGTTGAATATCGAAGTAACAGCAAACATATGTTTGTTTAGACCAGGGTTTCTCAACCTGGGGGTCGCGGGATGTGTGCAAGGGGGTCGCGAGAGAATGTGAAAAAAAAAATAACTAGGGTTTTGTAGGTTAAAACTAATAAATTTCAAAGAAAGTATTTTATTTTACTTGTTTTTTTTTTAAAATAATTACTAAAGATAACATAGTTTGCTGAATAGTTTTGAATAATATAATTAGGACATTTATTATAAATACGGGAAATAAACGATTATGTTTCGAAATGAAAAGCAAATATTACACAAAATAAATAATTGTGGGTCGCCGGCTAGAAAGCATGGTGAAAGGGGGTCGCTGACTAGAAGGCACGGTGAAACGGGGTCGCAGCATGAAAAAGATTGAGAAACCATAGTTTAGACTTTAACATGGCGGGTTACCATGGTAGCCTACCGGATGTGACGTAAGACTTTAGTCCTCCATTTAAATGAAAACATGAAGTACGAGTTATACAAATGAATGAGAAAGTAGGATTAGCAAAGAAAGCATTTATAATGAAGAAATTTTACTTACTGGGTATTGAGGTATAAAGAAGTAGTTGAGGAAAAAGATTGGTTGTATGATTAACGTGAAGCACTCTATCATATGGAGTGAAAAATGTGACTATAAGAAGAAATTATAAATGAATATTATTAGTTTAAACCTTCAAAGTGTGGATGCAGAGAAAACGAGAAAAAAAGCTCTTGTTGGCTACGAATGCTCCGTGACAAAGAAATAGAGAGAGGAGTTGAGATAACGTAAATAGAGGAGACAACAAAGAATAAGAAAAGAAACAGGTTAGGATGTTATTTACAGAGATTCCATATGCAAGAATATAATAGAAGGCATGGTTGAAAGTAAAAGAGGAAGGACAATATGGTAGATGCAACTGTGGACTGTATGACAGAAAATCTTATTAGTGTCTGACACTAAATTTAGTATAGGAATACGTGTTTCTTTTCAGGACATGTTAGATTATAATAAAGTAGGGCCTACATATTTTGGTAAATTTATACAATAATAGAAAGAACAGAAGACTGGCAATATGGCCACCAAAATTCATAAACTGAATTTTTGCAATTGTATTGTTCTTATTACCCGTTCCGTTAATGGCTACGAAAATGTTGTGAATAATAGTTTTGAGTAGACTTTATCCAGAGATTATAATGCCATTTCGGATTACTTTCTTTTTATCGAAATTAAAAGGTCCGGAAATTTATTTTACTTTTAAAATCTATGAATACTTCGGCGTAGTCTTTTTTTTTTTTAATTACAAATTACTTCTCACTGTTTCTTTATCAACGTTCACCTGCAACTTAATATTCGAATCTTAATATCATTTCTGTAATTAATAAAATTTTCCAAAGTGAAAACGAAAAGTTGAGTTGGTGATTGGCGTGGGGAACAGGTGATTGGCGAACGAAGAAATACTGTAGAAAACTGAGAAAGTAGCTTGCACGACGAAGAATAAGACAATTTTAATCACAGAAACAAAAGAACATGTGAGCGAAAGGAGACGAATAGGCCTAAACTTTATTCTGAAGAACGTGCTGCTGTATGCAGAACATTGTTGTTGTTGAAGACGATAGATAATATTGTTGTCGATGATGATATGATGTTCTTGATCATGTAGTTGTTGTTGATGATGTTGTTCATGATATTCTTACGATGTTCTTCATGACGTTGTTCTTGTTGTTGTTTATGATCATTTTATTCTTGATTTCATAGTCCTTGATTTGTCATCATCCTATAGTTACTGATGACATTGTTGTTGGTAATGGAGATGGAAATGATGAGTGATCCTGATAAATAATCCCTACCGAAATGAAACTGAATATCAAATTCAGTACATTCTCAGTAATTCGGTCCTCTCAATACTGGAGGAGTGCCAGATTAGAAGGAAAAGAAGATTATTAAAATTTATGTGTTACAATTTATTTTTGTACACTTCATGCATGTTGAGTTAAGTGATAAGCCAATATTCTGTTAACGAACTCAAAATTCATAAAGCTTTAGTGCTTGTTTTTTGTTTTTGTTTTTAACTTTCTTTCTAAACGGGTCAAGGTGAGGAAAACCTTAGTCAAGATGCCAACAGGTGGTCTCAGATCTGAATGCCTACTCAGTGCCGTTCCGAAGACCACCATCACAAGATCCTCGAAGACTGATCATAATCACAAGATCGAAGATTACGATCATAATCAGTAGATAACAGGAATTGGATAACTATTGATCATATTGGTTATTTGATTGAATTGAGGTAAAAATTATATTAAAAAATTAGAAGACCCAATTTTTCAGTTTACTCCTAAGTTGAAACAATACCTGTATTTTTTTTCCTATTTTTTTTTTTTAATAATTCAAGTTAACATACAAATAACAAATACGTAATTGATTTAGGTGCTGCTATATTGCAGAAAAACATTGATTACTCAACTTTAATTGGAAATGGAGAAACATTTCATCGGCAAATGCCCGTGATAGTAAATAGGAATTTCAGCAAAGTTTAAACGTAGCAGTAAGAGGGAAGATCATGATGGGTGATTTTCCCAAAGGTAGGTGGAGACCCGAAGGTTCCTGGGAAAGGTGAACCGATGGCGGTTTGCCATTGGCTTGTATCGGAGGAATATTACGTCGTAAGGACAGGACTTACAGTTTAACCTGTACTCAGAATCACATGTGTCCCCACAGGGAATCGAACCTGGAACCCTTTAGTACAAGGCAGCGAGCGTTACCACTCACTCACAACCCGCTTCCCAGTCAGAGGGAGGTAGGGTAGTTAAATTAACGTTTGCTGCCTCTGTAGAGTGCTCTGAGGGCTAAGGTAGTGAGTGGCAAAAGCAATATTTCTCTCTCCGAATTTCGGAACGAAAACAATACATAAAATGGACATTCAGTAGTGTCTTTTCTTATCTATCGACACTTCTCAACACGCAGGAAATTGCAATTTGATATTTTTCGTACCAATCAGTCGATAATATGAAAAATTAAAATATAAAAGAGTTCTTTATTTACGTTTCAATTATTTTATCGATTCTCCAAATAGAGCACTTAACGACATTTTAGTAAATATTTGTGGCTCACATGTCAATCCCTCCTTAACCACAATGTTCAAGGAATTATTACTACAATCAATTTCCTTTTCCGTTTTCTGGGGAGGTGGAGATAAAAGATTTGATCCAACAAGGTTATTGTTGAAATTAACACAGAATAATTGACAGCCGTCGTGATCTCCCAGTTGCCAGCTGTGTGAAGTGTATAGTGGACAACATACCAAATTGGCAACTGGGAGATCTGAGTTCAAGTCCCGGTCACTTCGACGGTCAATTATTCTGTGTTAATTTTCAACATTTAGCTTACACAAGGTTATTTGTGAAAATGGTAATTATATCTAAGGTTATTGTTATTTACGACGACTGGCTATAAACGTCGGATTCGCGGGAGGTCCTGGTTTCGAGTCTAAAAACCAATCATCCTCACTCAGGTTTCTCCTCAGTCACAGCACAGCTGGCTAATGAGTGATGACAAGATTGGTGCCTTTAAACTTAGTGCTGGCCGATTTCCTCCCCACCCTCCCCTAACCTAACCTGAGCCAAAGATCCAAGTTCTTTTTTGGATGGATGATGGATTAACTGTTTCTCGAATAATTATTCATTATTCCGACAAGTGCTGGACTATCTGTTCTCCCGATCCTTGAGAGTCATGTCTATTATTATTCGGTTACTCGAAATTTGTCGCGGGATAATTATTATGGTGAGTCTAGATTAGGCCAAATTTGTTTGCGTGTACATGTTGGTAAGGCCTGTCGTAGAACGGCGAAATCATCGGTCGTTTCTTTGCCACACCGAACTTTGAAAACAGAAAACGAGACAAAGAGAATACATACGCGTCAATACTTGCTACAGCAATTAGTATGTTTATTGGCACAATGCACTACAGTGCGTTTAAACATATAGAAGCATCTAAAAGACCCGAGTCTATATGCTGTCACAATTATTTTGCACTGTTTCTGTTAACACTGTTTACAGCGTTGCCAGATACTGAGAACTATTTTTATTTTCATTGGCTTTGTGGGATACATGTCCAAATTCTATGTTGGTAAATGTCAAAATCGCCTAGTGTTGTTAAATATAGGTTTATCAAAAGTGTTATTATACATGTTGGCAAAACATGTGCATGTATTTTTCTCACACACATTGCAGCCTAAGTTTGTAACAATACTGCAATATATATTGTGAGCTATATATTTTTAATAGACCTATATATATATATTGATGGAAATATTTACAAAATAACCCCGTGACGTTAAAATTCTTGCCAGCGTGAAAGAAAATATTTAAAAAATGTTTCTCTACCATTTTTCAGAAAAGAAACTGATTCTAAAATAACGAAAATGTTTTTAAAATGTATTGATAATATTTCATGATTTGTGAGTACACGTCGATGACCTCTATGTAAACACGATACTGGACTGACTGCTGTCATTGAAAATTTCATGATTATATGAAGCCAGGGGGCGGAGAAGACAGTAAATCTCGTTTTTCCACTTACAGTCTAAACCACTATGAACCAATTTTTCGGTTCTAATTCAGTTTTTACGCTTGATATCGCTGTGCGGCCCGTTTCCTTATGTCTTAGTTCTTGCAAAAAACGTCAATATTATTTGCAGTATTTTCTATTATATGCAGCGTAGGGTATATTATTACATGAATAAATCAGGAATTAAGATTTAAATCAATAAACAAGAAACCTATAAAACCGAGTTAGAACTGAAAATTTGTTCCACATTGGATTAGACTGGAAGTGGACATACGAGTTTAAATATTTGCTCTGGCGTCTATCTTTCGACACTAATCAGTCACTCCTGTCGTGTGGGAGTAAGCGGATTTTAATTAATTTTGTATTTCATGTGTTTAAGAAAATAATAAAATGTAATATATGGTTAGTTGGTTCGATTCACCCAGATTTGTGCACGTAATTCTAGGTTCTAGGTAATTCATATAATAGTATACTCTACTGTGCATCTAATAGAAAATACTGCAATTAGTAATTACTTTTTTGCAAGAATTAACACATAAATAAAAAAAAACGGGTTGCACAGCGATATCAAGCGTTAAAAATATAGTAAAAACCGAAAATTTGTTCCATATTGGTTTAGACTGGAAGTGGACAAAAGAGATTAAGTGACTCCCTGATACCTGGCTCCATATATTCATGACAATTTCAATGGCAACAGTCAGTCCAGTATCGCTTTTAGAAAGAGGTCATTGATACAAACTATGAACTTAATTATAGTATCTGGCAACCTATGAACAATGTTAGCAGTAATATTAGAAATCGATTAAGAGGGCACATGTAAATCATTTCAGATCTTTTAGATATTTAATCTTTTATGTGTGTTTAAACTTATCGTAGTATATGGTGCCATCATATATAGTAATTACTGTAGTAAGTAATTACCCAAATACGTTCTCTTTTGATATCTTTTCATTCTTCAAAATTCGGAGTAGGAAAGAAGCGACCGATGATTTCGCCGTTCTGAGACGGTCTTCACCAACATGTGCAAGCACAGAAATTTGGCCTAATCTGGACTTACCCTTCGAGTATCCTTTATCGGGCTGGTTTACATACAAGCTTGCGTTACTTGCTTTGCGTGCGATTTGGGTTAGTAGCTGATTGAAACACGTGTCTTATTGCGTGGTCTACGTACCGCGCATAAAACACGTGTTTCAATTGGCTACTTACCCAAATCGGACGCAAAGTAAGGAACGCAAGCTTGCTTGTAAATCAGGCCTAATTATCGATTATCCGTTATCCAGATATTTGTTCGATTATTCGTTACTCAAATAATTTTTCGGATAATGAAACTGTTCGAATAATCTGATTTCAGATTTCCGAATAATACATTATTCGATTAAATTATCCGGTTATTCACAGCCGGATCGAACCCGGAACTGTATCTTGTGATCAAGGTCACCTAGCACTTCAGATCCCTAACTCTCCTCTTTCCAATGCTCCAATACTAATTTTCTTATTCAATTTAGGTGCTTTGAATGTTAAATAACCATTTTAAACTATAATTTGTAGCTGAAAAATAAAAGCAAATAATTAACACAGATGTGGTGTGATAATGAAGATTAATATAACAAAGGAAGAAGTTAGAAAAAATAAAATAAAATAAAATAAAATAAGAAAATAAAAGTTCCAAAGAAAGAGGCGAACCCTGGTGGTAGGTAATTTATAAGAAGAGGTTGGTAATTCGCCAGCATTTGTTGTAAGTGTTCTTACCACCAAAAGGATCATCACCTCAACCAAAGGTCCTTGAGAGGGGAAGCTTCCTCATCCTAAACCCCTCCTTGCCCCCTTCCTCTCTTCCTACATTGTGCAAAACCTGCTCTTACATTGCACTACTTTTTTTCAACATAAGACAATCTTATCTCCATTCAAGATCTGTGGAGTCTCTCCTATATATATATATATATGTATGTATAATGCCTTGTCAAGGAATAAATCGGACCTCTACAAATGTGTAGTGCTTATGGAAGAGCGTATATATTTAAAAATGTGTCCAGAAGTGTGGAGGGAGGAAGGAAGCTCCCTTACGCTATTATAAGCGTATAACCTCTCATCTATTCTTGTAGGTTTCTCGATTCCCCCGTCTCTTCGCAAACCCTCCCACTCCTACACACAAAACACTTTGGCTGAGGTTACGAAGTGGAGAAACACCTGGCTTTTTTAATACTAACAGTGTTACCATTCAACCAAAGTTATATATCTCCAAAATAATTGTGAAACAAATTAAATATTAAATAAATAAATAAATACCTTAAGGTTTCTGAGACGAAAAGATTAAGTAAATCCTTGACTTGTACTAAAGAAAATTCTAATTCCGGTACGAAACGGTACATTTCAAATTCCATTCCAGCAAGTACAGTAAGTAGGTTATATTATTGACATTTTGTTCCCGGGTCCGCTAGGCTTTGCATTTAAGAATAATTAGCTTAAAACCGCGGGCTCCATAGTCTAGAGAGTGGTTAGAGCGTTGGACTCATGTCCATGGGCAGGTTCAATTCCCGGCTGAAGTCCCACTTTACGACGTCCACCCAGGGTCCTGAGGAAAACTGGGGAGTCACTTGATTAAAGACGCCTGTTCGTGGTCGGGTGACACGCATGCTGACCACACACCAGCCACTTAGGTGGACACAGTTCCACCAGCCGCGGACAGATGGCATTGTGGCAGGCTCAGGGCCTATCGGCTTGTCACGACAGTGGTTATTATTTATTTTAGACCTACATTATTTATTAGCTTAAAACCAAATCACAATGGTAATAATTAATTACTTACTCTATGGCTTACGGAACTCGCAAGTTCAAAGCCGTAGTAATAAATGTGTTCGCCATCGGGATCTATCCTGGGCAAGATCAAGCCAGTTTTCATCATAAACACCTACTTTTCGAAGATCGCTTCAAATATTGTCCTCCCAACGTCGTCTCGGTCTTCTCAACGGTCTCTTTCCCTCTACTTTCCAACCAAGATGGAATATAATCTTCGTTTTTCTCACATCCGAGCAACATGCCTGCCCATTTCAGTCGTCGTGATTTCATTATTCTTACAACATCGGGGGAGTCGTACAGCCCATGAAGTTCTTCGTTATACAGTTTCCTCCATTTTCCAGTCATCTCGTCCCGTATATCTTTCTCAAAACCTTATTTTCAAACACTCGTAATTTATGTTCATCTGCTAGTGAGTGGCGTATTCCAGCTATCGCAACCGTAAAGTATTACCGGCAGAATAACCGTTCTGTACATTTTCAATTTCAATTTCCTGGATATTAATCGCGATGTTAGAAGTTTTTGGACTGAATAGAAACATGCTTTCCCCTATACTAAGCGACTTTTTATGTCTTCCGTGACCTCGTTTTTGCTTGTTACGAATAATAATAATAATAATAATAATAATAATAATAATAATAATAATAATAATAATAATAATAATTTAATGTATTATTAGTAATGATTGAACAACATTAAGGATGTTTAAACCTCTTTCGGGTTGCAAGTATATTCTATATACATTCGCATATTACAGGTATATTCCTCGCCAGGAATCTCCACTTTATGCCAGGAATATATTCTGAATATTCTATGTCTATTCCTTCATTATGTCAATGATCATATCGGATCCCGGAAATATTTCCAGCGTTCCCGGATTCCTACGATATTGGACGAAAGAACAAAATACTTCCGGGTAAGCTGTATTGTGTGGATTATTATGCAATCCGGACATCGCTCAAGTTAGTCGGGTTTCATACACAGAAGGATTGCGATATTTCCATACGGAAGGACAAGAGACTGATGTGTTCATCCGTTCCAGTACTGACGTAGGCATATTATTGAGCGACACAGTACTGATATTGAACGCGTAAGGAGCCTAAGAAAGGTTTTAATTCTTTAATTTAGCATTCTCTATATAAAAGTTCAATTAAACTTCTTCTTCACTGGTTTATTCGTCGGTTCAGAGAGGAGAGTTCCAAATTACGGATCCATTTTATTTTATTGATTTGTTGCGAAAAAAAAAAAATATTTTCAGCCCTTCTAGTTAAACTGGACATTTCTTTCTGCTAAACTGGACATTTATTGTTAGGATCAGTATACCACCATTGGGACGCCATCTTAACCGAATGGAAGGCATTGGTAAACCAATATCGGATCATCATTATCCAAGAACTTCCGTATCACGAAAGTGCCTCCGGGCAGACCGCACAAGCACCTAGTTATCTACTAACAGTATTTTTTGAAAAATCTAATATGCGAATTTTGTGGTTAGTTTTTCTGACGATTGGCAACACTTATTACCGGCAACGTCTCAAGGCTGTGATTCAAACTTTAGAAAGAAAAAGAGAGAGAAAGAAAGAAAGAAAAAATCTGGCAACCCTGAAAGTAGAACCGTGGGAAAATTAAGCAGGTGTTTACTTGTGGAAAAGAGCTACCGGACCTGCCTAGTAAGGTGCGCTTGCCTGCTTATCTGATTATCAACACTGGTTATTCCGTGGAAATGAGAGTCCATGTCATTTTTTTTTTATTGTTATTATTATTTTCCCTTTTATTCTGATTTGTCTATTCATGTTTTTTTTCTTCTTTTGTTGTTCTTCTTCGTGCCCTTATAATATTTTTTCTTCTTACCTCTCGCCCATGTCATATGCCTTTCTATGTCTTATTTTTTTTAAATAAAAAAAAAAAAGCTGCCTTCGACAGATATCAAAATCCTGGAAATAGATTATGCTTAAGAAAACAGAATAATGTTGTTATAATAGGAGCATATTTTCCCGGAAAGGAAGCAGGGCCTAACGAACTTATATAAAAAAAAAAAATCTAAAGGAAAGAACTGAATTAGGAAAAGCGTGTCTTACTTTACGCCTAAAACGTCACGTGATGAGTTTCGAAACCAGTTTTTATGATCGTCTCCCCACACAACACTAAAATTTGTTTTTTCCGTTTCTTCCATGTTTATGCAAAGCAGCTCATTTAGTTACATCAGATTCAGTTTTAAATAAACAGGAAATCTTTACTAATTGTTTCCATACTGTGTATCTGTATTTTGAAATACTGAAGTAATTGGACCTATAGTGTAATAAAATGTCACAAATAAGGAAATCCTGCTCTTAGTAATATTTTGTACTCTAGGAGTCAATTTTCAGGTGTGCAGCCAATTCTGATGAATATATTGCATCAAGATTATCATATATTTGTCGACTGCGGAAGCTAAGAGATATGTGACATTGACGAAAAAGAAAAATTCAAGGTAATCAATCTTTTATGTGTAACCCGAAAAATATGTGACAAAAAAATTGTCATATTTTCTACATTGACATTTTAAGGTCAATGTAACTTTCTTTGTACAAAATATGCATTCTATGTCACGAACTTAAAAGGTAATTTCGTTCCTGCAAATTTCGTCACGGTAATTTTGTCACCGGTAACCTTGTCACGGTACTTTTTTAACCGGTAACATTGTCACCAAAGCATGAATAAAGAGGTAATTTTGTCACAGAATGGAAGAATTGACAAACTGGTGATTCGGGCACTGTATGCAGTATAGTCAAACCCGTACTATGGGTGGGGGGCCGAGCCCCTGCTAAAATAATTTCGAATCCTAATATTTTCTTGTCCGCATATAAGAATCTGTTTTCATACTAAGGAACTTTCGTGACTCACACTCATGGCCAGAGATTCTGTTACTACATTATTTTTTAAAAAAAAAATAATACAAATTCTTCGTTTCGATATTGCGTATTGTTCCTATCTGGGCTCAAAAGTGTTGTTAAAATGGAAACATAAATTGACAATTAACATGAAAAGAACTTAAATTTCGTAATGAGAAAAGTAGGACAACTTACAGGTACAGTAGGTTGAAAATTTCTTACTTCAGAGCCAAAGTTGCGACGCGGCCATTCCATGTAAAATGAGCCTGGGCATCAAAATTTTAATTAATGATATTCCATTTTATTTTTCGAATTTCATTTTCCACAGAATTCATACTTTCTGAAATAAGTATGAAACATGTACTTATTTCTCGTTTTTTCTAAGAAACACTAATGCTTATACTTGTGGCAACCCGCGCATGCTTGCAAGATGTCAAACTTGCGCATTACATTTAGCAAAATTTTCCACTGTCAATGAAAGTGATATTAAGAAACCTGTAACAGCAAGTAAACAAGTTATTGTATTTGCAACATAATTTCTGATTGTTTTTCTAAAAGAAAGTTAGATATTCACGTTATTATTATATATATGTAGTTACAAGCTGTACTCATGTCGCACCCGAAACCCGAAACATCGATATTTTTTAATAACTTCGAAAATTGTAACCTAAAAGTGTCATGCTTGTATTACTTCTAAATATATGTAAATACTAAATTATTCGCATCATTTTTGTTCACATTTGTTTGGTTTTTGTATATTTTTTGATGGTTTCGGGTGCGACATACCTCTGGTTACGGGTGCGACATGAGTTTGGTTTCCGGTGTGACATTATCTGTTGACGATGTTTCGGAGTTTATTTTATTTATTTTTTTAAATAGGATTGTAGTTACATGTAGCCTTGTAATGTGTTTGTACAATTTCGAAGCTTATTAAGTTATGAGTTAGATATAATTTGTCTTGATTTGTTCAAACTATGGACGGATAAAGTTACTTTGTAATATTTTTACGTTCGCCATCTTAACGTATTGCTGTCTTCATCCATGCCTCACAATGTGTGTGTCTGTCGTTATCATGCAAATTTCGACTTCTTAGTACAAGCTGTGCATGCGGGTATCAAAACATTTCCATCAGCCCCAAACATACTACTCGAAAAAATGTGTTGTAACTCTGGCAATGAAAAATGTATGACCGGCGTATGCAATGTTTGCAATAATATATTTGAAGCTTTTCCCGAATGTGAGGAGCCCGAGAAAATGATAATCTGGAAGCAATGGACTGATAATATAGATGGTCAAGCGAAACACATGATGGTTCTATCGAAGATGCTGTAACTGAAATCCAAAACCAACTTCCATCGTTCAAAGTTCACTGTTTCGTCAAAAAAGTTCAAAGCAAACAATTCGAAGGCCGAAAAAAAGACTTGACACAGGCTGAGACAGTCTTACAAATAAATTTTGCTGAAAATTATTCCGCTACACAGCAGGATGAGATACAATCAGCTCACTGGAGCCATCGACAGGTAACGGTTTTCACAGCAGTAGCGTGGCTAACGGAGAACACTGTAAGATCATTTGCTAACATCAGCGATGACTTGACACATAATAAGTACTCAGTATGGGTATTTCTTCGGCAAATTATACAAGCATTGAAAAGTGAGTTCCCTAATGTGCGAAACCTATACATTTTCTCTGATGGATGTGCCGCCCAGTATAAAAATAGATATACTCTTTCGAATCTTTGCTACATGGAACAAGATTTTCAAATAAAGGCCCTGTGGATTTTTTTTTTTGCCACCTCTCACGGAAAGGGTGCACTTGACGGGATTGGAGGCGTATTAAAACGCAAAGTTTGGTTAGAGGTAAAGTCAAGACGTGCAAACGTGAACACAGCTGAAGAGTTTTACAATTGTGCAAAAAGATGCATTTCTGGAATAAATATTCAATACCTGCCAATAGAAGAAATTTTAAAGTTTGAAGAAATGTTGACGTCAAGATGGGAAGGTATCAAACCCATACCCAATCTGCAATCGAGTCATTATTTTGAGCCCGTAAGTTGCACCAAAATCAGATATGGACGAACTGCTAATTCAGAATTCAAGGAATTCAGGATCATTAATTCAGAGCTGAATACACCATCAGATTCTATCTCATCCCTACCTAGACTGAGATATCATGATGTTTACTCCTCAGATACAGATTCTGAAGGTGATGAACGACGTGATCAAGACAATTGTAGTAAATGCACAAAACATTAAGGTAGGTTCTTACCTCCTTGTGGAATTCCCTTCAGAGAGAAGGAAAAGAAATGCAGCAGTAGCATTGACCGACGTGGATGAAGAAGATAGCGAGGTCAAAGTTATGTGCCTTAATACTTATAGCTCGAAACTATCAAATCTATTCCAAACTAACGAGAAAGACGTTTCATATGTAAAACTGGAACAAATCAAAGAAATATTGCCTATACCTATCGTACTAACAAAGAAAAAAGGATTTATTATAAATTTCCTAGAAATATTGATGTCTTCGAAAGTGCATAAATTATAAGACATAAGCACTATTCTTTAATGTTTGTTTTATATTAATGATTCTAACACTTTATTCCAAATGATTGTTATTAAAAAGTAATTATTGAATATTAAAGTGTGTTAAATGTAGGTTTAATGATGGTTCGAGGTTCAAATAATCACACGCTGTCGCACCCGAAACCTAGTGTGTAGCACCCGTAACCTGCTAAATGTTTAATTTTCAAAATAAATGTGTAAGACTTTCCAAAAATAACATCAGTATATTTCTCATTTGTTTATACATCTGTCCGTTCACATTTTTATTCCTAATATTTTGGTGTACTTTCACAGAGTTTTAAGTATTTGTACATGCCCTCAAAAGACCCTTCCAAAAATTGTCGCACCCGAAACCACACATTCAAAAATTCATAAAAAATATCCACCGATGTTGCAGTATTTTTCTATCTACTCTATTTTATTGGCAATTTTGAGTTATATTTTTCTATTATTGTATAACTCATTTATCTTTCATTAATAACTAATAAAACACTAAAAATCTTAGGAATTCGCTTCTAAATGTCGCACCCGTAACCATGGAATGGCCGGACGGTGAAAATGCAACAATATATAATTCCAACTTTTGCTATTTCTAGGAAGGGAAATTTTTTCGTTCAGATCGTGGAATACCAGATTTTACGTCCGGTAACCAAGACTTGGAGGTTAGTTCGCTCCCCCACCCCACCCAAACAAATCGAACACCGTTCTGATCAGGAGCTAATTACATTACAGAATTAAAAGCTCATTAAATATACAATACGAAACCAAGATATTTCAGAAGTTTCCAGTTTTCAAAGGAACACAAACTACTTTTGGCCTACTAAGCAACGTCTCACTATTCCATTCATACGTCTACTTCAATGTTCCATTTTAACACGTTTGATAATGAAATAGTGATATCTAAACGAGTAAAGATCATATTTGATCTTTAAAAATTTGATGATAGGAATGATACCGTAGTAATAAACGAATGAGTTTCTCTAATATCAAGCAGGAAACACAGTAGACAGACTACTTGTATAGTACAAATTCCTAATTGTGAATTTCAGACAAACGCCGTTCATGTCACCTCATTTCGCTTCAGGTAGATTTTTGACGGAAACAATTTGAATTGTTGGACATACGAATGCTTCACTTGTAATTATATAAGGTACAAACCCATTGGGAGAACATATTATCCATATTTTTATATATGACAGAAATTCTATTATGTTTTGTTTCCATACTCAGAGATGTTTAATAGGCCTACATGTTACTTTTTATAATATCTTTTCATAACAATTATTGTAACTATGAAATGTTTTACCGTTGTCAAGTTCTATCTCATGTTCTTTGTTCATATAATTATATATATCCACAGTGAGAGCTTCGGCTCTCCTCTCCCAACCCGTCTGGTCAGCGTGGGAGCAGTAGACCAACTCCTCCCTTCGGGGAGAGGCCTCATCAACTAGTGGAT